>JAREIS010000984.1:0-29299 GCA_030060385.1 Muscicapa striata striata
GGAGGATGGACAGACGGGCCATGGAGGGACAGACAGACAGACAACGGAAATGGGAGCATGGGGATGGTCTGGATGGACAGATGGACTCATGGACAGATGGACACATGGACAACGGACACATGGACAGATGGACACAGGGACAGATGGACTCATGGAAGATGGACACATGGACAGACGGACACAGGGACAGAGGACACATGGACAGAGGACACATGGACAGATGGACAGGACAGACGACACAGGGACACAGGGCAGACAGGGAAAAGTGGACACAGGACAGCGGGACAACGGAACAGGACACAGGACGACATGGACAAGCACTGGACACAGGACCAGGGACAGCAGGACACAGGGACAGATGGACACATGGACAGACGGACACAGGGACAGACGGACACACTGGACGGGGTCGGGGCCCCTCCCCACATCCTGCACCCTCGGGAGTCGGATCCCCCCGCCCCTGCCCCCAGCCTGGAGGAGAGAAGAGACGGCGATGGGGGAGGGGCAGCCCGGAGGAGGGGCTGCCGGGGGTCCCGGCTCCGGTGGGGTCCGAGGGTCCCTCCCGCCTCGGCGTCACCTGCAAAGGAAAAGGCGCCCTGCCCCTCCCCCAACCTCCCGGACCCCCAAAACCGCCCCACCACCCCCCCACCCCCACCCCACGGCACCAGCAGGGACCCGCCTGGGCTGGGGCGCTGGGAGATGCCGGGTTCTAGGTGTGAGCCGGGTTCTAGGTGTGAGCTGGGCTCTAGGTGTGAGTTAGGTGTGTTCTAGGTGTGTTCTTTGCATGTTCTAGGTGTGATCTGAGTGTTCTTGGCATGGTCTGTGTTCTGCTGGGTGTTCTGGTGTGTCCTGGTTGTGTTCTGAGTGTGCTGTGTCCTAGATGTGTTCTGTGCTCTGGTGTGTTCGAGTGTTCTGGTGTTTTTCTATGTGTGCCTAGATGTGGTCTAGGTGTGTTCTGGGTGTGTTCTGAGTGGTCTGGGAAATCTGGGGGTGTTCTAAAGTGTGGTCTAGGTGTGTTCTGAGTGTCTGCCTGACGTGTTCTTAGCATTTTCCCAGTGTGCTTGACGGGTACTGGATGCTCTGGGTGTGTTCTGAGTTCTAGGTGGGTTCTAGGTGTTCTGGGTGTTCTGTGCTCTAGGCATGTTCTAGGTGTGTGCTGTGGTGTGTTCTCTGTGTTCTGGTGTGTTCTAGGTGAGTACTAGGTGTGCTCTGGGTGTGTGCCTGGAATGTTCTGAGTGTGTTCTGGGTGTGTGCCTGGAATGTTCTGAGTGTGTTCTGGGTGTGTGCCTGCCGTGTTCCGGGTGTTCTGGTGTGTTCTGTGTTCTAGGTGTGTGCTGCATGTGTTCTGGTCCGTTCTAGATGTATCCCAGGTGTGTTCTAGGTGTGCCCTGAGTGCTCTTGGTGTGTTCTCTGTATGTGCCTGGCATGTTTTGGGTGTGTTCTTGGCGTGTTCTGGGTGTCAGCCTGACGCGTTCTTGGCATGTTCTGTGTGTCTTCTGAGTGTTCTGTGTTCTGGGGGTCTCCTGGGTGTTCTGGGTTTGTTCCAGCTGTTTCTGTGTCTCAGATTGCACTACAAGCTGCAGTGATCCTGACCTCCAAGGGAGAGATCCTCTGCTAATGGGCCACCCCTAAATCCAGTGCGGCAACCAAATTTATCTCTGCCACAGCCCATCCTATCCTCCCTCAGGAGATATCTCCTGTTAAAGGCCATGGTTAAATACCATGGGAGACATCCTCTGCTAATGGGCCAGTGTTAAATACCATGGGAGATATCCTCTGCTAATGGGCCAGTGTTAAATACCATGGGAGACATCCTCTGCTAACGGGCCATGGTTAAATACCATGGGAGACATCCTCTGCTAATGGGCCATGGTTAAATACCATGGGAGACATCCTCTGCTAATGGGCCATGGTTAAATACCATGGGAGACATCCTCTGCTAATGGGCCAGTGTTAAATACCATGGGAGATATCCTCTGCTAATGGGCCATGGTTAAATACCATGGGAGACATCCTCTGCTAATGGGCCATGGTTAAATACCATGGGAGACATCCTCTGCTAATGGGCCAGTGTTAAATACCATGGGAGATATCCTCTGCTAATGGGCCAGTGTTAAATACCATGGGAGACATCCTCTGCTAATGGGCCATGGTTAAATACCATGGGAGATATCCTCTGCTAATGGGCCATGGTTAAATACCATGGGAGACATCCTCTGCTAATGGGCCAAGGTTAAATACCATGGGAGACATCCTCTGCTAATGGGCCATGGTTAAATACCATGGGAGACATCCTCAGCTAATGGGCCAGGGTTAAATACCATGGGAGACATCCTCAGCTAATGGGCCAGTGTTAAATACCATGGGAGATATCCTCTGCTAATGGGCCATGGTTAAATACCATGGGAGACATCCTCTGCTAATGGGCCAGTGTTAAATACCATGGGAGACATCCTCTGCTAATGGGCCAGTGTTAAATACCATGGGAGTATCCTCTGCTAATGGGCCAGTGTTAAATACCATGGAGACATCCTCTGCTAATGGGCCAGTGTTAAATACCATGGGAGATATCCTCTGCTAATGGGCCAGTGTTAAATACCATGGGAGACATCCTCTGCTAATGGGCCAGTGTTAAATACCATGGGAGACATCCTCTGCTAATGGGCCATGGTTAAATACCATGGGAGACATCCTCTGCTAATGGGCCAGTGTTAAATACCATGGGAGACATCCTCTGCTAATGGGCCAGTGTTAAATACCATGGGAGACATCCTCGGCTAATGGGCCAGCGTTAAATACCATGGGAGATATCCTCTGCTAATGGGCCCATGTTAAATACCATGGGAGACATCCTCTGCTAATGGGCCAGGGTTAAATACCATGGGAGACATCCTCTGCTAATGGGCCATGGTTAAATACCATGGGAGACATCCTCTGCTAATGGGCCATGGTTAAATACCATGGGAGACATCCTCTGCTAATGGGCCAGTGTTAAATACCATGGAGAAATCCTCTGCTAATGGGCCAGTGTTAAATACCATGGGAGACATCCTCTGCTAATGGGCCAGTGTTAAATACCATGGGAGACATCCTCTGCTAATGGGCCAGTGTTAAATACCATGGGAGATATCCTCTGCTAATGGGCCATGGTTAAATACCATGGGAGACATCCTCTGCTAATGGGCCAGGGTTAAATACCATGGGAGACATCCTCTGCTAATGGGCCATGGTTAAATACCATGGGAGACATCCTCTGCTAATGGGCCAGGGTTAAATACCATGGGAGACATCCTCTGCTAATGGGCCATGGTTAAATACCATGGGAGACATCCTCTGCTAATGGGCCAGTGTTAAATACCATGGGAGACATCCTCTGCTAATGGGCCATGGTTAAATACCATGGGAGATATCCTCTGCTAATGGGCCAGTGTTAAATACCATGGGAGACATCCTCTGCTAATGGGCCAGTGTTAAATACCATGGGAGATATCCTCTGCTAATGGGCCATGGTTAAATACCATGGGAGACATCCTCTGCTAATGGGCCATGGTTAAATACCATGGGAGACATCCTCTGCTAATGGGCCATGGTTAAATACCATGGGAGACATCCTCTGCTAATGGGCCAGGGTTAAATACCATGGGAGACATCCTCTGCTAATGGGCCAGGGTTAAATACCATGGGAGATATCCTCTGCTAATGGGCCATGGTTAAATACCGTGGGAGACATCCTCTGCTAATGGGCCAGTGTTAAATACCATGGGCGATAACCTCTGCTAATGGGCCATGGTTAAATACCATGGGAGATACCCTCTGCTAATGGGCCAGTGTTAAATACCATGGGCGATAACCTCTGCTAATGGGCCATGGTTAAATACCATGGGAGATACCCTCTGCTAATGGGCCAGTGTTAAATACCATGGGAGATATCCTCTGCTAACGGGCCAGGGTTAAATACCATGGGAGACATCCTCTGCTAATGGGCCAGTGTTAAATACCATGGGAGATATCCTCTGCTAATGGGCCAGTGTTAAATACCATGGGAGATATCCTCTGCTCATGGGCCAGTGTTAAATACCATGGGAGATATCCTCTGCTCATGGGCCAGTGTTAAATACCATGGGAGATATCCTCTGCTAATGGGCCAGTGTTAAATACCATGGGAGACATCCTCTGCTAATGGGCCAGGGTTAAATACCATGGGAGACATCCTCTGCTAATGGGCCATGGTTAAATACCATGGGAGACATCCTCTGCTAATGGGCCAGTGTTAAATACCATGGGAGATATCCTCTGCTAATGGGCCATGGTTAAATACCATGGGAGACAACCTCTGCTAATGGGCCATGGTTAAATACCATGGGAGACATCCTCTGCTAATGGGCCATGGTTAAATACCATGGGAGACATCCTCTGCTAATGGGCCATGGTTAAATACCATGGGAGACATCCTCTGCTAATGGGCCAGGGTTAAATACCATGGGAGACATCCTCTGCTCATGGGCCAGTGTTAAAACCAACTTTAAAGTCAACTTTATCATTTCCACGGCCCAACCTCCCTCAGGAATATCTCCTCTTCATGGGCCATTGGTAAAAACTGGGTGTGGCAGCGATTCTTATCTCCTGTTGATGGGCCAGGTGTTAAACCAGGTGAGCAGTGATTCTTATCACCATGGGAGATAACCTCTGCTAATGGGCCAGCTGTTAAAACCAACTTTAAAGTCAACTTTATCTCTCCCACAGCCCATCCTCCCTCCAGGAGAGATCTCCTGTTCATGGCCAGTGAGTCCCAGGGCATGGCTGATAAAATTACATCATCCCATGGGAGATGCTCCACCCAGGGGGAGGAGCCAAGCCTTTCCTACCCAGAGAAAAACTGACATTTTGGACAAGTTACTGACTTTCCACTGGATTCCAGAGGAAAGCCAGACCTTTCCACATCATCCCTGCACCTTCAGAGGAAACTGCCCCTTCTCCAGGAGCACTGCTCCAGCTGAGCCACATCTGCCACTGCAGGAGGATGCAGCCACCATGGAATGGGACTGTGCCAACACCCTGACTGACTGAGGGGTGTCAGCTTGGATTCTGACTCTGGCAGGGTTTGGGATTGTTCTTTGTAATCCTGCATTTCTATTTTAATTTTCCCAGTAAAGAACTGTTATTGCTAATTCCCACATCTTTGCCTAAAAGCCCCTCAATTTCAAAATTATAATAATTTGGAGGGAGAGGATTTAAATTCTCCATTTCAGAACACCTGTCCTCAAACAGGGACAGCCCGGCATGTTTGGAGTGTTCTTGGCATGTTCTGCCGTGCTCTGGGTGTGTTCTGAGACTCACGGGAGCCTTGACGTGTGCTCGGTGTTCCTGGTGTGTTCCTGGTGTGTTCCTGGTATGTTCCTGGTGTGTTCCTGGTGTGTTCCCGGTGTGTTCCCGGTGTGTTCCCGGTGTGTTCCGGTGTGTTCCCGGTGTGTTCCTGGTGTGTTCCTGGTGTGTTCCTGATCCGGTGTGTTCCCGGTGTGTTCCTGGTGTGTTCCTGGTGTGTTCCTGTTCCGGTGTGTTCCCGGTGTGTTCCTGGTGTGTTCCTGGTGTGTTCCTGTTCCGGTGTGTTCCCGGTGTGTTCCTGGTGTGTTCCTGGTGTGTTCCCGGTGTGTTCCCGGTGTGTTCCTGGTCTGTTCCTGGTGTGTTCCCGGTGTGTTCCCGATGTGTTCCTGGTGTGTTCCCGCTGTGTTCCTGGTGTGTTCCTGGTGTGTTCCTGGTGTGTTCCTGGTGTGTTCCTGGTGTGTTCCCGGTGTGTTCCCGGTGTGTTCCTGGTGTGTTCCCGGTGTGTTCCTGGTGTGTTCCCGGTGTGTTCCTGGAGTGTTCCTGGTGTGTTCCCGGTGTGTTCCCGGTGTGTTCCTGGTGTGTTCCTGGTGTGTTCCTGGTGTGTTCCCGGTGTGTTCCCGGTGTGTTCCCGGTGTGTTCCCGGTGTGTTCCCGGTGTGTTCCTGGTGTGTTCCTGGTGTGTTCCCGATGTGTTCCAGGTGTGTTCCTGGTGTGTTCCTGGTGTGTTCCCGGTGTGTTCCCGGTGTGTTCCTGGTGTGTTCCCGGTGTGTTCCCGATGTGTTCCCGATGTGTTCCAGGTGTGTTCCCGGTGTGTTCCTGGTGTGTTCCTGGTGTGTTCCTGGTGTGTTCCCGGTGTGTTCCCGGTGTGTTCCTGGTGTGTTCCTGGTGTGTTCCTGGTGTGTTCCTGGGGTGTTCCCGGTGTGTTCCTGGTGTGTTCCTGGTGTGTTCCTGGTGTGTTCCCGGTGTGTTCCTGGTGTGTTCCCGGTGTGTTCGGTGTGTTCCTGGTGTGTTCGGTGTGTTCCCGGTGTGTTCCGGTGTGTTCCCGGTGTGTTCCTGGTGTGTTCCCGGTGTGTTCCTGGTGTGTTCCCGGTGTGTTCCTGGTGTGTTCCTGGTGTGTTCCTGGTGTGTTCCCGGTGTGTTCCCGGTGTGTTCCTGGTGTGTTCCCGGTGTGTTCCCGGTGTGTTCCCGGTGTGTTCCTGGTGTGTTCCTGGTGTGTTCCTGGTGTGTTCCCGGTGTGTTCCTGGTGTGTTCCTGGTGTGTTCCTGGTGTGTTCCTGGTGTGTTGTGTGTTCCCGGTGTGTTCCAGGTGTGTTCCTGGTGTGTTCCTGGTGTGTTCCCGGTGTGTTCCCGGTGTGTTCCTGGTGTGTTCCTGTGTTCCTGGTGTGTTCCCGTGTGTGTTCCTGGTGTGTTCCTGGTGTGTTCCTGGTGTGTTCCAGTGTGTTGGTGTGTTCCTGGTGTGTTCCTGGTGTGTTCCTGTGTGTTGTGTTCCTGGTGTGTTCCTGATGTGTGTTCCTGGTGTGTTCCTGGTGGTGTGTTCCTGGTGTGTTCGGTGTGTTCCCGGTGTGGTGTGTTCCCGGTGTGTTCCGGTGTGTTCCTGGTGTGTTCCTGATGTGTTCCAGGTGTGTTCCTGGTGTGTTCCTGGTGTGTTCCTGGTGTGTTCCTGGTGTGTTCCCGGTGTGTTCGTGGTGTGGTGTGTTCCTGGTGTGTTCCTGGTGTGTTCCTGGTGTGTTCTGGTGTGTTCCCGGTGTGTTCTGGTGTGTTCCTGTGTGTTCGGTGTGTTCCTGGTGTGTTCCTGGTGTGTTCCTGGTGTGTTCTGGTGTGTTCCTGGTGTGTTCTGGTGTGTTTCGGTGTGTTCCTGGTGTGTTCCTGGTGTGTTCCCGGTGTGTTCCCGGTGTGTTCCTGGTGTGTTCCTGGTGTGTTGTGTGTTCTGGTGTGTTCCTGGTGTGTTCCTGGTGTGTTCCTGGTGTGTTTCCTGGTGTGTTCCCGGTGTGTTCGGCTGTGTTCCGGTGTGTGTGTGTTCCTGGTGTGTTCCGGTGTGTTCCTGGTGTGTTCTGGTGTGTTCCCGGTGTGTTCCTGGTGTGTTCCTGGTGTGTTCCTGGTGTGTTCTGGTGTGTTCCTGGTGTGTTCCCGGTGTGTTCCTGGTGTGTTCCTGGTGTGTTCTGGTGTGTTCGGTGTTTCCTGGTTTCTGTGTGTTTTGTCCGTGTTTCGGTGTTTTGTTCTTGTTCCTGGTTTTCCTGTTTTGGTGTGTTGTTTTTCGTGTTGCGTTTTCTGTTTTCGTGTTCGCCGGTGTGTTTTTCCTGCTGTCTTTCCCTGTTTTTTCCCTGGTTTTCCTGTTTTTCCCTGATTTTCCTGTTTTCCTGGTTTTCCTGTTTTCCCTGTTTTCCCTGATTTTCCTGATTTTCCTGATTTTCCCTGTTTTCCCTGTTTTCCCTTGTTTTCCCGTTTTCCCTGTTTTCCCGTTTTCCTGATTTTCCCTGTTTTCCTGTTGTTTCTGTTTCCCTGTTTTTCCTGGTTTTCCTGATTTTCTCCTGTTTCCTGTTTCCTTTTCTGATTTTCCCTGTTTTTCCTGTTTTCCCTTTCATTTTCCCTGTTTTTCCCTGATTTTCCTGTTTTCCCTGTTTTCCCCTTTTCCCTTTTTCCTTTTCCTGTTTTCCCTTTTCCGTTTTTCCTGATTTTCCTGATTTTCCCTGTTTTCCCGTTTTTCCCTTTTTCCCTGTTTTTTCCCTGTTTTCCTGTTTTTCCCTGTTTTTCCCCTGTTTTTCCCTGTTTTCCCTGTTTTCCCTGTTTTCCGTGATTTTCCTGATTTTCCCTGTTTTTCCCTGTTTTCCTGTTTTCCCTGGTTTTCCCTGTTTTCCTGTTTTCCCTGTTTTCCTGTTTTCCCTGTTTTCCCTGTTTTCCCTGTTTTCCCTGTTTTTCCCTGTTTTCCCTGTTTTCCCCTGTTTTCCCTGTTTTTTCCTGTTTTTTCCCATGTTTTCCCTGATTTTCCCTGTTTTCCCTGTTTTTCCTATTTTTCCCTGTTTTCCCTGATTTTCCTGATTTTCCCTGTTTTCCCTGTTTTTCCCTGTTTTTCCCTGTTTTTCCCTGTTTGCTCTGTTTTCCCTGTTTTTCCCTGTTTTTCCCTGTTTTTCCCTGTTTTTCTCTGATTTTCCTGATTTCCCTGTTTTCCCTGTTTTTTTCCCTGTTTTTCCCTGTTTTTCCCTGTTTTCCCTGTTTTTCCCTGTTTTCCCTGTTTTTCCCTGTTTTTCTTTCCTGTTTTTCCCTGTTTTCCCTGTTTTTCCCTGTTTTTCCCTGTTTTCCCTGTTTTTCCCTGTTTTTCCCTGTTTTCCCTGTTTTTCCCTATTTTCCCTGTTTTCCCCTGTTTTCCCTGTTTTCCCTGTTTTCCCTGTTTTTCTCTGATTTTCCTGTTTTCCCGTTTTTCCCGATTTTCCCCTGTTTTTCCCGTTTTCCTGTTTTTCCCATTTTTCCCTGTTTTCCTGTTTTCCTGTTTTCCCGTTTTCCCGTTTTCCCAGTTTTCCCGTTTTCCTGTTTTCCCTGTTTTTCCCTGTTTTTCCCTGTTTTTCCCTGTTTTTCCCTGTTTTCCCTGTTTTCCCTGTTTTTCCCCGTTTTTCCCCGTTTTTCCCTGTTTTTCCCTGTTTTTCCCCGTTTTTCCCTGTTTTTCCCTGTTTTTCCCTGTTTTTCCCTGTTTTTCCCTGTTTTTCCCTGATTTTCCGTGTTTTTCCGTGTTTTTCCCTGGTTTTCCCTGTTTTTCCCTGATTTTCCCTGATTTTCCGTGGTTTTCCCTGGTTTTCCCCGTGTTTCCCTGATTTTCCCTGTTTTTCCTGGTTTTCCCTGTTTTCCCTGTTTTTCCCTGATTTTCCTGATTTTCCCTGATTTTCCCTGTTTTCCCTGTTTTTCCCCGTTTTTCCCCGTTTTTCCCTGTTTTTCCCTGTTTTTCCCCGTTTTTCCCCGATTTTCCCTGTTTTTCCCCGTTTTCCCCCGTTTTTCCCTGTTTTTCCCTGTTTTCCCTGGTTTTCCCTGGTTTTCCCTGGTTTTCCCTGGTTTTCCCTGACTTTCCCTGTTTTCCCTGGTTTTCCTGGTTTTCCCTGATTTTCCCTGTTTCTGTGTTTTCCCAGTCCCTGCCTTGTTGCTGTGATTTTTACTTTTTTCCCGTGATTTTTTTGTGCTTTTCCTGTTTTTCCCTGTTCCTGTGTCCCTGCCGTGGCTCTGGGATTTCTGTGTGTTTTTGCTGCAATTTTTGCCTTTTTTTCCCTGTTTTTCCTGTTTTGCCTGTTTCCATGTCCTCCCATGTTTTTGCTGAGATTTTTGCCTGTTTTCCCTGTTTTTCCCTGTTTTTCCCTCTTTTCCCTGTTTCTGTGTGTTTCCCTGTGTCCCTGCCATGGTTTTGCTGTGATTTTTTCCTGGTTTTCCTGTGATTTTTCCCTGTTTTCCCCTGTTTTTGCCTGTTTCCATGTCCCTGCCATGTTCCTGTGATTTTTGTGTGCTTTTCCCCATTTTCCCCAGTTTCCATGTCCCTGCCATGTCTCAGTGACTTCTGTGTGGTTTTGCCGCGATTTTCCCATTTTTGCTGTGATTTCTCCCTGTGTTTGCTGCGATTTTCCCCTGGTTTTGTTGTCATTTTCCCCGCTTTTTGCTGTGATTTTTGGGTGGTTTTCCCTGTTTTTCACCGTTTCTGCGTGTTTTCCCCGTCCCTGCCATGTCTCTGTGATTTTTCCCTGGTTTTGCTGTGATTTTTCCCTGGTTTTCCCTATTTTTTGCTGTGATTTTTTCCTGTTTTTGCTGTGATTTCGCCCCTTTTTTCCCCTGTGATTTTTTGTGCCTTTTTCCCTGTTTCTCTGTGTTTTCCCCTGGTTCCCCGTGTTTCCCCATTCCTGCCGTGTCTCTGCCGTGTCTCTGTGATTTTTGTGTGTATTTCCCCATTTCTCTGTGTATTTCCCCATTTCTCTGTGTATTTCCCCATTTCTCTGTGTATTTCCCCATTTCTCTGTGTGTTTCCCCATTTCTCTGTGTATTTCCCCGTTTCTCTGTGTATTTCCCAGTTTCTCTGTGGTTTTTTCCCCATTTCTCTGTGTATTTCCCCATTTCTCTGTGTATTTCCCCATTTCTCTGTGTATTTCCCCATTTCTCTGTGTATTTCCCCGTTTCTCTGTGTATTTCCCCATTTCTCTGTGTATTTCCCCATTTCTCTGTGTATTTCCTGTGTATTTCTCTGTGTATTTCCCCGTTTCTCTGTGTATTTCCCCATTTCTCTGTGTATTTCCCCATTTCTCTGTGTATTTCCCCATTTCTCTGTGTATTTCCCCATTTCTCTGTGTATTTCCCCATTTCTCTGTGTATTTCCCCATTTCTCTGTGTATTTCCCCGTTTCTCTGTGTATTTCCCCGTTTCTCTGTGTATTTCCCCATTTCTCTGTGTATTTCCCCATTTCTCTGTGTATTTCCCCATTTCTCTGTGTATTTCCCGGTTTCTCTGTGTATTTCCCCGTTTCTCTGTGTATTTCCCCATTTCTCTGTGTATTTCCCCATTTCTCTGTGTATTTCCCCATTTCTCTGTGTATTTCCCCATTTCTCTGTGTATTTCCCCATTTCTCTGTGTATTTCCCCATTTCTCTGTGTATTTCCCCCTTTCTCTGTGTATTTCCCAGTTTCTCTGTGTATTTCCCCGTTTCTCTGTGTATTTCCCCATTTCTCTGTGTATTTCCCCATTTCTCTGTGTATTTCCCCATTTCTCTGTGTATTTCCCCATTTCTCTGTGTATTTCCCCATTTCTCTGTGTATTTCCCCGTTTCTCTGTGTATTTCCCTCTGTGTATTTCCCATTTCTCTGTGTGTATTTTCCCCATTTCTCTGTGTATTTCCCCATTTCTCTGTGTATTTCCCTGTGTATTTTCTCTGTGTATTTCCCCATTTCTCTGTGTATTTCCCGTTTCTCTGTGTATTTCCCATTTCTCTGTGTATTTCCCAGTTTCTCTGTGTATTTCCCCATTTCTCTGTGTATTTCCCCATTTCTCTGTGTATTTCCCCATTTCTCTGTGTATTTCCCCGTTTCTCTGTGTATTTCCCCATTTCTCTGTGTATTTCCCCGTTTCTCTGTGTATTTCCCCGTTTCTCTGTGTATTTCCCCATTTCTCTGTGTATTTCCCCATTTCTCTGTGTATTTCCCCGTTTCTCTGTGTATTTCCCCGTTTCTCTGTGTATTTCCCTGTGTATTTTTCTCTGTGTATTTCCCTGTATTTCTCTGTGTATTTCCCCATTTCTCTGTGTATTTCCCCATTTCTCTGTGTATTTCCCCATTTCTCTGTGTATTTCCCCATTTCTCTGTGTATTTCCCCATTTCTCTGTGTATTTCCCCGTTTCTCTGTGTATTTCCCTATTTCTCTGTGTATTTCCCCATTTCTCTGTGTATTTCCCCATTTCTCTGTGTATTTCCCATTTCTCTGTGTATTTCCCCATTTCTCTGTGTATTTCCCCATTTCTCTGTGTATTTCCCCGTTTCTCTGTGTATTTCCCCATTTCTCTGTGTATTTCCCCATTTCTCTGTGTATTTCCCCGTTTCTCTGTGTATTTCCCCGTTTCTCTGTGTATTTCCCCATTTCTCTGTGTATTTCCCCATTTCTCTGTGTATTTCCCCATTTCTCTGTGTATTTCCCCATTTCTCTGTGTATTTTCCCTGTGTATTTCTCTGTGTATTTCCCCATTTCTCTGTGTATTTCCCCGTTTCTCTGTGTATTTCCCCGTTTCTCTGTGTATTTCCCATTTCTCTGTGTATTTCCCGTTTCTCTGTGTATTTCCCATTTCTCTGTGTATTTCCCCGTTTCTCTGTGTATTTCCCCGTTTCTCTGTGTATTTCCCCGTTTCTCTGTGTATTTCCCGTTTCTCTGTGTATTTCCCAGTTTCTCTGTGTATTTCCCGTTTCTCTGTGTATTTCCCCATTTCTCTGTGTATTTCCCCATTTCTCTGTGTATTTCATTTCTCTGTGTATTTTCTCTGTGTATTTCCCCATTTCTCTGTGTATTTCCCGTTTCTCTGTGTATTTCCCATTTCTCTGTGTATTTCCCGTTTCTCTGTGTATTTCCCCGTTTCTCTGTGTATTTCCCCATTTCTCTGTGTATTTCCCGTTTCTCTGTGTATTTCCCCATTTCTCTGTGTATTTCCCATTTCTCTGTGTATTTCCCCATTTCTCTGTGTATTTCCCATTTCTCTGTGTATTTCCCGTTTCTCTGTGTATTTCCCCATTTCTCTGTGTATTTCCCGTTTCTCTGTGTATTTCCCCATTTCTCTGTGTATTTCCCCATTTCTCTGTGTATTTATTTCTCTGTGTATTTCTGTGTGTATTTCCCGTTTCTCTGTGTATTTCCCATTTCTCTGTGTATTTCCCCATTTCTCTGTGTATTTCCCCATTTCTCTGTGTATTTCCCCATTTCTCTGTGTATTTCCCATTTCTCTGTGTATTTCCCCATTTCTCTGTGTATTCCCCGTTTCTCTGTGTATTTCCCCATTTCTCTGTGTATTTCCCATTTCTCTGTGTATTTATTTCTCCATTTCCCCATTTCTCTGTGTATTTCCCCATTTCTCTGTGTATTTCCCCGTTTCTCTGTGTATTTCCCATTTCTCTGTGTATTTCCTGTTTCTCTGTGTATTTCCCCATTTCTCTGTGTATTTCCGCATTTCTCTGTGTATTTCCCCGTTTCTCTGTGTATTTCCCCGTTTCTCTGTGTATTTCCCCGTTTCTCTGTGTATTTCCCATTTCTCTGTGTGTTTCCCATTTCTCTGTGTATTTCCCCATTTCTCTGTGTGTTTCCCATTTCTCTGTGTATTTCCGTTTCTCTGTGTATTTCCCATTTCTCTGTGTATTTCCCCATTTCTCTGTGTATTTCCCCATTTCTCTGTGTATTTCCCATTTCTCTGTGTATTTCCCATTTCTCTGTGTATTTCCCCATTTCTCTGTGTATTTCCCCATTTCTCTGTGTATTTCCCCATTTCTCTGTGTATTTCCCGTTTCTCTGTGTATTTCCCCATTTCTCTGTGTATTTCCCCATTTCTCTGTGTATTTCCCCGTTTCTCTGTGTGTTTCCCAGTTTCTCTGTGTATTTCCCCATTTCTCTCTGTATTTCCCCATTTCTCTGTGTATTTCCCCATTTCTCTCTGTATTTCCCCGTTTCTCTGTGTATTTCCCGTTTCTCTGTGTGTTTCTCTGTGTATTTCCCGTTTCTCTGTGTATTTCCCCATTTCTCTGTGTATTTCCCCATTTCTCTGTGTATTTCCCCATTTCTCTGTGTATTTCCCCGTTTCTCTGTGTATTCCCCGTTTCTCTGTGTTTCCCCATTTCTCTGTGTATTTCCCCATTTCTCTGTGTATTTCCCCATTTCTCTGTGTATTTCCCCATTTCTCTGTGTATTTCCCCATTTCTCTGTGTGTTTCCCGTTTCTCTGTGTATTTCCCATTTCTCTGTGTATTTCCCCGTTTCTCTGTGTATTTCCCCATTTCTCTGTGTATTTCCCCATTTCTCTGTGTGTATTTCCCATTTCTCTGTGTATTTCTCTGTGTATTTCCCATTTCTCTGTGTATTTCCCCATTTCTCTGTGTATTTCCCCATTTCTCTGTGTATTTCCCATTTCTCTGTGTATTTCCCATTTCTGTGTATTTCCCCATTTCTCTGTGTATTTCCCCATTTCTCTGTGTATTTCCCCATTTCTCTGTGTATTTCCCATTTCTCTGTGTATTTCCCGTTTCTCTGTGTATTTCCCATTTCTCTGTGTATTTCCCATTTCTCTGTGTATTTCCCCGTTTCTCTGTGTATTTCTGTGTTTCTCTGTGTATTTCCCGTTTCTCTGTGTATTTTCCCTGTTTCTCTGTGTATTTCCCCATTTCTCTGTGTATTTCCCCATTTCTCTGTGTATTTCCCCGTTTCTCTGTGTATTTTTCCTGTTTCTCTGTGTATTTCCCCATTTCTGTGTATTTGTGTGTTTCCCCATTTCTCTGTGTTTTCCCCATTTCTCTGTGTATTTCCCCGTTTCTCTGTGTATTTCCCCGTTTCTCTGTGTATTTCCCCGTTTCTCTGTGTATTTCCCCATTTCTCTCTGTGTATTTCCCCATTTCTCTGTGTATTTCCCCGTTTCTCTGTGTGTTTCCCCATTTCTCTGTGTATTTCCCCATTTCTCTGTGCATTTCCCCATTTCTCTGTGTGTTTCCCAGTTTCTCTGTGTATTTCCCCGTTTCTCTGTGTATTTCCCCGTTTCTCTGTGTATTTCCCCGTTTCTCTGTGTGTTTCCCCATTTCTCTGTGTATTTCCCCGTTTCTCTGTGTATTTCCCCGTTTCTCTGTGTTTTTCCCCGTTTCTCTGTGTGTTTCCCTGTTTCTCTGTGTATTTCCCCGTTTCTCTGTGTATTTCCCCGTTTCTCTGTGTATTTCCCGTTTCTCTGTGTATTTCCCCATTTCTCTGTGTATTTCCCCATTTCTCTGTGTGTTTCCCCGTTTCTCTGTGTATTTCCCCATTTCTCTGTGTATTTCCCCGTTTCTCTGTGTGTTTCCCGTCCCTGCCGTGTCTCTGCCCCGGCGGCTCCCGGCGCCGGTGCCGTCCCGTCCCGTCCCAGCCCGTCCCAGCCTGTCCCAGCCCAGCCCAGCCCAGCCCAGCCCGGTCCCGGTCCCGCCGTGCCCGGCCCGGTCCCGGCCGCTCCTGCGGCGGCTCCGGCGGCGGCTGCAAAGCAAAGCTGGGGGAGGGGCCGGGGGGAATTTTGGGGGTCCCGCGACGGCGCCTGGGGAGAGACGGGGTCCCACCTCCCGGGACCCCCAGGTCAGGACAGAGCCCCCGAGGGGGGCTGGGGGTCACAGGGGGGTCCGGAGCTGGGGACAGGGGGGTCACAGCCCGGCCTGGGGGGGACAAACGCGACACAGGGGGACCCCAGGGGGGCACAACCCCCCCCTCCCCCACACCTGGGGGCTCCCTGAGACCCCCCCAAATCCCAACCCACCCCCCCTCCAAGCATGGCTGGGTGTGCCCGGGGCCGGGGGTCCTGGGGGTCCCCGAGGGGTCCCCGAGGGGTCCTGGGGTGCTGTGGGGTGGGAACTGGGGGGCACCGTGGGGTCCCCGAGGGGTCCCCGAGGGGTCCCTGGGGTGCTGTGGGGCGGGAACTGGGGGTCCCCGTGGGGTCCCCGAGGGGTCCCTGGGGTGCTGGGGGTGGGACTCCCCAGGTGCACCTCTGGGTGCTGTGGGGCAGGGTCTGTAGGGCACAGCTATGGGACAGCACAGGGGCTGTGGGGCAGAGCTGTGGGGCAGGGCCGGATCTATGGGGCAGGACAGGATCTATGGCACAGAGCTGTGGGGCAGGATCTATGGGGCAGGATCTATGGGGCAGGACAGGATCTATGGGGCAGGATCTGTGGGGCAGGATCTACGGGGCAGGATCTATGGGGCAGGATCTATGGGGCAGGATGTGGGGCACTCACTGTAGGGCACGCAGTCGTACTGCACCTCCAGGTATTTGTAGGTGCCCGGGCAGGGGTCGGGGAAGGCGTCGGAGCCGGCGACCACCACGCACTGAGTGCGGTTATTGCACCTGCAGGGGGGACAGGGACAGCGACAGTCAGGGACAGGGGACATGGGGACAGGGGACAGGGGACAGGGGACAGTCAGGGACAGGGGACAGGGGACAGGGGCGAGAGGGGGACAGGGACAGGGGACAGGGGGACAGTCAGGGACAGGGGACAGGGACAGGGGGACAGTCAGGGACAGGGGACAGGGGACAGGGGCACAGGGACAGGGGACATGGGACAGGGGGACAGGGACAGGGACAGTCAGGGACAGGGGACAGGGGACAGGGGACAGGGGACAGGGGGACAGGGACAGGGACAGTCAGGGACAGGGGACATGGGGACAGGGGACAGTCAGGGACAGGGGACAGGGGGGGACATGGGGACAGTCGGGGACAGGGGACATGGGGGGGACATGGCAGGGACACAGGGACATGGGGACACACAAGGACACAGGGACATGGGGACACATCAGGGACATGGCAGGGACACGGGACAGGAGGGGACACAGACACGGGGGCATGTGAGGGGACCTGAAGGGACGTGGGGACAGTGGGGAGACACTGGGGGACAGCAGGGACACAAAGGGACAGCAGGGACAGATGGGGGACAGGGACAGATGGGGGACATGGGGACATGGAGGGACAGGGGACAGCAGGGACACACAGACACAGGAGACACAGGGACACGGGACAGGGCATTTGGGGACACAGGACGGGGGGGGGACAGGGCCCGCCATGGGGACATGGGGACATCCTCCAGCTGTGCCACCCTGTGCTGTCCCCGTGCTGTCCCCAGGGCCACCCGCCCCACATGTCCCCACCCTCAGTGTCCTCGTGTCCCCTCATCCCTCTGATTGTCCCCACGTGTCCCCAAGTCCCCAACACGTCCCCGCTCCCCCATGCCCCGCCCTGCTGTGCGCCTGCACAGCTCCAGCCTGTCCCCATGTCCCCAAGGTGTCCCCAAGGTGTCCCCAAGGTGTCCCCAAGGTGTCCCCAGCCTTCTACATGTCCCCATGTCCCCCTGTGTCACCGTGTCCCCCCATGTCCCCTCTGTGCAGGGCCAGGGCCAGGTCCCCGTGTCCCCACAATGTCCCCATGTCCCTGTCCCTATGTCCCCTGCCTGTCCCCGTGTCTGAACGGCCATTGCTGTGTCCCTGTCACCCGCCTGTCCCCAATGTCCCCCAATATCGTCAATGTCCCCAGTGTCCTCCAGTGTCCCCCACGGTCCCCAGTGTCCCCATTGTCTCCAGTGTCCCCAGTGTCCCCAATACCTCAAATGTCCCCAATATTCTCCCAATTCCCCAAATGTTCCCAACATCTCCACTGTCCCCAATGTCCCCACTGTCCCCAGTGTCCCCAATGCCCCCAATGTCCCCAATATCCCCACTCTCCCCACTGTCCCCAATGCCCATAATGTCCCCACTGTCCCCTCAGTGTCCCCAGTGTCCCAATGTCCCCAATGCCCCCAATATTCCCAATGTCCCCACTGTCCACCCCTGTCCCCCCTGTCCCCACTGTCCCCTCAGTGTCCCCAGTGTCCCCCATGCCCCCGCTGTCCCCTCAGTGTCCCCAATGCCCCCAATGCTCCCATTATCCCCACTGTCCCCCCCTGTCCCCACTGTCCCCCCAGTGTCCCCCTGTCCCCACTGTCCCCACTGTCCCCTCAGTGTCCCCAGTGTCCCCCATGCCCCCGCTGTCCCCTCAGTGTCCCCAATGCCCCCAATGCTCCCATTATCCCCACTGTCCCCCTGTCCCCCTGTCCCCCCTGTCCCCACTGTCCCCCAGTGTCCCCCGTGTCCCCCTGTCCCCTCAGTGTCCCCACTGTCCCCAATGCTCCCAATGCTCCCATTATCCTCACTGTCCCCACTGTCCCCACTGTCCCCGTGCCCCCCCTGTCCCCGCTGTCCCCGCTGTCCCCGGTGTCCCCGCTGTCCCGTGTCACCTCTGGGCCATGATGGGCTGTGCCTGGGGGCAGGTAGCACTGCACGTTCGCCATCTGCCCGGGGTCGGCGTCGCAGATTTTGTCGTCGGTGCGGCCGTAGTTGGCGTCGGCCACGAGCACGACGCCGCTGCCGGGCAGCGCAGCTCCAGCGGGTACCCCTCACACGCCAGCTCCCGGCGCGCCAGCCCGAACGGGAGAGCACCCCGGATCAGCCCTGGGGCGGGGAACCCCAAAAACAGGGTTAGAGAACCCCAAAATAGCCGGGGAACCCCAAAACCCCCACATCACATCCTGCTGCGCCAGCCCGAACGGGAGAGCACCCCGGATCAACCCTGGGGCGGGGAACCCCAAAAACAGCGTCAGGGAACCCCAAAAACGGGGTCAGGGAACCCCCAAATGGGGTTAGAGAACCCCAAAATACCCGGGGAACCCCAATCCCTCCACACCTGATCTGCTGTACCAGCCCGAACAGGAGCGCACCTCGGATCAACCCTGGGGCAGGGAACCCCAAAAACAGCGTCAGGGAACCCCAAAAACGGGGTCAGGGAACCCCAAAATACCCGGGGAACCCCAAACCCCCACAGCTCCAGCGGGTACCCCTCACACGCCAGCTCCCGGCGCGCCAGCCCGAACGGGAGAGCACCCCGGATCAGCCCTGGGGCGGGGAACCCCAAAAACAGCGTCAGGGAACCCCAAAATGGGGTCGGGGAACCCCAAAATAGCCGGGGAACCCCAAAACCCCGCAGCTCCAGCGGGTACCCCTCGCACGCCAGCTCCCGGCGCGCCAGCCCGAAGGGGAGCGCGCCCCGGATCAGCCCTGGGGCGGGGAACCCCAAAAACAGCGTCAGGGAACCCCCAAATGGGGTCAGGGAACCCCAAAAACACCCGGCGTACTCCAAAACCCGCACACCTGATCCTGCTGCGCCAGCCCGAATGGGAGCGCGCCCCGGATCAGCCCTGGGGCGGGGAACCCCAAAATGGGGTTAGAGAACCCCAAAAACAGGGTCAGAGAACCCCAAAATAGGGTCAGGGAACCCCAAAAACACCCAGCGTACCCCAAAACCCGCACACCTGATCCTGCTGCGCCAGCCCGAACGGGAGCGCGCCCCGGATCAGCCCTGGGGCGGGAACCCCAAAAACAGCGTCAGGGAACCCCCAAATGGGGTCAGGGAACCCCAAGAGGTGTCAGGGAACCCCAAAACACATGGGGCACCCCAATCCCTCCATACCAGATCCTGCAGGGCCAGCCCCAAGGGAAGAACCCCCCGGATCAGCCCCGAAGGCACAGGGAACCCCAAAATAGGGTCAGGGAACCCCAAATGGGGTCAGGGTACCCCAAAAAACTCAGGATACCCCAATCCCCCCCCACCACATCCTGCAGGGCCAGCCCCAAGGGAAGAACCCCCCGGATCAGCCCCGAAGGCACAGGGAACCCCAAATAGGGTCAGGGAACCCCAAAATAGGGTCAGGGAACCCCAAATGGGGTCAGGGTACCCCAAAAAACTCGGGATACCCCAATCCCCCCCCACCACATGCTGCAGTGCCAGCCCCAAGGGAAGAACCCCCCGGATCAGCCCCGAAGGCACAGGGAACCCCAAAATAGGGTCAGGGAACCCTAAACAGGGCCAGTGAAACCCCCAATGGGGCCAGTGAGTCCCAAATGGGGTCAGGGAACCCCAAAAATCCTGGAGTACCCCAATCCCTCCATAGCAGATCCTGCAGGGCCAGCCCCAAGGGAAGAACCCCCCGGATCAGCCCCGGGGAGCACAGAACCCCAAAATAGGGTCAGGGAACCCCAAAATGGGGCCAGGGAACCCCCAAATGTGGTCAGGGAACCCTAAACTGGGACAGTGAACCCCCAAATGTGGTCAGGGAACCCCCAGATGGGGCCAGGGAACCCCAAATCTGCACCTCAGCACCCCCAAACCCCCCGGGGGGGCCTCACCCCACACCCCCGGCCGGGGTGCCCCTCACCCCAGATCCCAACGGGCTGGGACAGAGGGGGGGCCCAGATCAGCCCTGGGGGTCAGTGAACCCCAAAATAGGATCAAGGAACCCCAAACGGGGTCAGTGAACCCCAAAATAGGATCAAAGAACCCCAAATGGGGTCAGTGAACCCCAAAATAGGATCAAGGAACCCCAAACGGGGTCAGTGAACCCCAAAATAGGATCAAGGAACCCCAAACGGGGTCAGTGAACCCCAAAATAGGATCAAGGAACCCCAAACGGGGTCAGTGAACCCCAAAATAGGATCAAGGAACCCCAAACGGGGTCAGTGAACCCCAAAATAGGATCAAGGAACCCCAAACGGGGTCAGTGAACCCCAAAATAGGATCAAGGAACCCCAAACGGGGTCAGTGAACCCCAAAATAGGATCAAGGAACCCCAAACGGGGTCAGTGAACCCCAAAATAGGATCAAGGAACCCCAAACGGGTCAGTGAACCCCAAAATAGGATCAAAGAACCCCAAACGGGGTCAGTGAACCCCAAAATAGGATCAAGGAACCCCAAACGGGGTCAGTGAACCCCAAAATAGGATCAAGGAACCCCAAACGGGGTCAGTGAACCCCAAAATAGGATCAAGGAACCCCAAATGGGGTCAGTGAACCCCAAAATAGGATCAAGGAACCCCAAATGGGGTCAGTGAACCCCAAAATAGGATCAAGGAACCTCAAATGGGGTCAGTGAACCCCAAAATAGGATCAAGGAACCTCAAATGGGGTCAGTGAACCCCAAAATAGGATCAAGGAACCCCAAACGGGGTCAGTGAACCCCAAAATAGGATCAAGGAACCTCAAACGGGGTCAGTGAACCCCAAAATAGGATCAAGGAACCTCAAATGGGGTCAGTGAACCCCAAAATAGGATCAAGGAACCCCAAATGGGGTCAGTGAACCCCAAAATAGGATCAAGGAACCCCAAACGGGGTCAGTGAACCCCAAAATAGGATCAAGGAACCCCAAACGGGGTCAGTGAACCCCAAAATAGGACCAAGGAACCCCAAACGGGTCCCTGCACCCCCAAACCGGGTCCTGCTCAGCCCTTGGGGTGCAGCCCCCAGCCCCAAATCCCAACACCTGGATCCCCAAAACCCAACACCTGGATCCCCAAATCCCAAATATTTGGGATCCCAAATTCCTGACACCCAGGACCCCAAATTCTGAACATTTGGGATCTCCAATCCCAGACATCTGGAACCCCAAATACCTGACACCTGGGACCCCAAATTCTGCAAATCTGAGACCCAAATGCCACCCACTGGGGATCCCCAATCCCAAACACCTGGAACCCCAAATCCCGAAGATTTGGGATCACCAATTCCTGATCCCAAATTCTGAACATTTGGGATCTCCAGCCCCAAACACCTGGAACCTTAAATACCTGACACTGGAACCCCAAATTCTGAACACCTGAGACCCCCAATCCCAAACATTTGGGATCCCCAATCCCAAACATCTGGGATTCCCAATCCCGAACATCTGGGATCCCCAATCCCAAACATCTGGGATTCCCAATCCCGAACATTTGGGATCCCCAATCCTAAATACCCGGGACCTCAAATCCCTGACATCCAGAACCTCAAATTCTGAACATTTGGATCCCAAATCCCACCCACTGGGGATCCCCTAATCCCAAACACCTGGAACCCCAAATCCCGAAGATTTGGGATCCCCAATTCCTGATCCCGAATTCTGAACATTTGGGACCCCAAATCCTGAACACCTGGAACCCCAAATTCCGGACAGCTGGATCTGCCAATCCCAAACACAATCCGAAATTCCAGGGTCCCCCCAAAACCCTGAGTGTCCCTGATCCCAGATCCTTCTCCCCCAAAATCCGGGGTCTCTGGGATTCCACGTCCCCCCAAAATCGGGGATCCCCCATTCCCGGGGTCTCCCCAGGTTTCCCAAACCCCAGATCTGGGATTTCCCGAATTGACAATTATGGGACACCCCAAAAGCTGAGCCCAGCCCTTACTCACCCCTTACACAGCTCTTACACAGCCCTTACTCACCCCTTACACAGCCCTTACACAGCCCTTACTCATCACCACCTTACACTCTTACCTATAACACTCCTGCTCCCTTACTCACCCTTACAGCCCTTACACATCCCTTACACCCTCACATCCATGACCCTTACACAGCCCTTACACACCCTTACTACACTCCCCTTACCACCCTTCACACCACCCCTTACACACCTCTACATCCTTACTACCTCACTTTACCACACCTCTACCCACACCTTACAGTCCTTACCCTCTCACCTTACACAGCCCTTACACTCTTACCTCCTTCTCACCTCACATCACCTTACTCACACCCTCCTTACACACTCCTTACTCACTCCTTACACACTGTCCTACCTCACTGACCCTGATCACACACGCACCTGTACACGTCCTTCACACGTCACCCCTACTTACAGCTGCCTTACACACTCCTCCACCTTACACACCCTACTTACTGTACCCTTACTCACCTGTCACACTGCCCGTCACTACTGTGCACACCTGTCAACTTCCTCTGTCACACTGTCCCTGCACTTCACTGTCTCTCACCTGTCACACTGTCCTGCTCACCTGTCACACTGCCATCTTCCACCTGTCCAGCACTGTCACCTGCCCTGCACACCTGTCACACTGTCCTGCTCACCTGTCACACTTCCTGCCACCTGTCAACTGTCCCTGCACACCTGTCATACTTCCTGCCACTGTCACACGTCCTGCACTGTCACTGTCCCTGCTCACCTGTCACTCTGTCTCACACTGTCACCCTGCACACCTGTCGCATTTCTCCCGTCAACCTGTCATGCACACTGTCTCTGTACTTACCTGTCAACTGTCTCTGCATCACTCTGTTACATGTCTGTCCTGTACTAACTGTCTGCATCTACTGTACCTTGCTTCACTCTGTCACACTCCTGTCTCCTGTCTGTCACCTGTACCTGTCACTCACCTGTCACACTGTCCTGCACACTGTCCCTGCTCACCTGTCACACTGTCCCTGCACACCTGTCACACTGTCCCTGCTCACCTGTCACACCCCCTGCACACCTGTCACACTGTCCCTGCTCACCTGTCACACTGTCCTGCACACCTGTCACACTGTCCTGCTCACCTGTCACCTGTCCTGCACACCTGTCACACTGTCCCTGCACACCTGTCACACCCCCTGCACACCTGTCACACTGTCCCTGCTCACCTGTCACACTGTCCCTGCTCACCTGTCACACTGTCCCTGCACACCTGTCACACTGTCCCTGCTCACCTGTCACCTGTCCCTGCACACCTGTCACACTGTCCCTGCACACCTGTCACACCCCTGGGCCTGTCTCACACCTGCCTGGCCCCGCCCTGGGCACCTCTGGGCTGGGCTGGGCCTCCCACACCTGACACCTGACACACACCTGTGACACCTGTGACACCTGTGACACCTGTGACACCTGACACACCTGTGACACCTGTGACACCTGTCAGACCTGTGACACCTGGCACACACCTGACACCTGACACACCTGTCACACACCTGTCACACCTGTCACGCCTCTCCCACCCCTTTCCCTGCCCCTGTCACCCCCCCGGGCTGTGCTGAGCCCTTTGTCCCCCCCCACCCCCTGCTGGGCACCCCCGGGGGGTTGTACCGGCCCCTCCCCCACCTGTCAGACACCCCCTGCACACACCTGGGCACATCTGGATCCCCTCACACCTGTCAGACACCCCCTGCACACATCTGGGCACATCTGGATCCCCTCACACCTGTCAGACACCCCCTGCACATCTGGGCACATCTGGATCCTCTCCCATCACCCCCTGTCACTGGGCACATCTGAATCACCCTCACACCTGTCAGACACTGGGCACATCTGGATCCTCACACCCGTCAGACACCCCTGCACACATCTGGGCACATCTGGATCCCCTCACACCTGTCAGACACCCCTGCACACACCTGGGCACATCTGATCCTCTCACACCCGTCAGACACCCCCTGCACACCTGGGCATCTGGATCCTCTCACCCGTCAGACACCCCTGCACACCTGGGCACATCTGGATCCTCTCACACCTGTCAGACACCCCCTGCACACACCTGGGCACATCTGGATCCCTCTGTCAGACACCCCCTGCACACATCTGGGCACATCCCCCTCACCGTCAGACACCCCCTGCACACATCTGGCACATCTGGATCCCTCACACCCGTCAGACACCCCTGCACATCTGGGCACATCTGATCCCCTCACACCTGTCAGACACCCCCTGCACACATCTGGGCACATCTGGATCCCCTCACACCTGTCAGACACCCCCTGCACACACCTGGGCACATCTGGATCCTCTCACACCTGTCAGACACCCCCTGCACACACCTGGGCACATCTGGATCCCCTCACACCTGTCAGACACCCCCTGCACACATCTGGGCACATCTGGATCCCCTCACACCTGTCAGACACCCCCTGCGCACACCTGGGCACATCTGGATCCTCTCACACCCGTCAGACACCCCTGCACACACCTGGGCACATCTGGATCCCCTCACACCGTCAGACACCCCCTGCACACCTGGGCACATCTGGATCCCCCACACCTGTCAGACACCCCCTGCACACATCTGGGCACATCTGGATCCCCCACCTGTCAGACACCCCCTGCACACATCTGGGCACATCTGGATCCTCTCACACCCGTCAGACACCCCCTGCACACATCTGGGCACATCTGGATCCCCTCACACCCGTCAGACACCCCCTGCACACATCTGGGCACATCTGGATCCCCTCACACCCGTCAGACACCCCCTGCACACACCTGGGCACATCTGGATCCTCTCACACCTGTCAGACACCCCCTGCACACACCTGGGCACATCTGGATCCCCTCACCCCTGTCAGACACCCTGCACCTGGGCACATCTGGGCACATCTGGATCCCCTCACCCGTCAGACACCCCTGCGCACCTGGGCACATCTGGATCCTCTCACACCTGTCAGACACCCCCTGCACATCTGGGCACATCTGGATCCCCTCACACCTGTCAGACACCCCCTGCACACCTGGGCACATCTGGATCCCCTCACACCTGTCAGACACCCCCTGCACACCTGGGCACATCTGGATCCCCTCACACCTGTCAGACACCCCCTGCGCACACCTGGGCACATCTGGATCCTCTCACACCTGTCAGACACCCCCTGCACACACCTGGGCACATCTGGATCCCCTCACACCTGTCAGACACCCCCTGCACACCTGGGCACATCTGGGCACATCTGGATCCCCTCCCCCTCTCCCCTCCCCCCCCCCGGGGCACACCCGGGCACATCTGGAGCCCCTCCCCCCCCTTACCGTGGGTGCCCGGGCCCAGGACGAGCAGCAGCAGCAGCAGCGGGCGGGGGGAGGGGCGCGCCATGGCGGGGGAGGGGCGCGGGGACCCCCCGGGCTCAGCGGGGGGAGGGGAGCTGGGGGGACACAGAGAGGGGGAGGGGTCACGGCAGGGGGTCCCCGAAATCACAGCGGGGGGGGGGCTGTGGGTGATTGGGGGGGGATTAATGAGGAGTGTGGGGGGGTGGAATTAATGAGGGGAGAGTTGAATTAATGGGGGTTCAATTAATGGGGGGTTCAGTGTGGGGTTCAATTAATGGGGGTTCAATTAATGGGGGGTTCAATTAATGGGGGGGTTCAATTAATGGGGGGGTTAAATTAATGGGGGGGTTCAATTAATGGGGTGTTAAATTAATGGAGGGTTAAATTAATGGGGGGGTTCAATTAATGGAGGGTTAAATTAATGGGGGGGTTCAATTAGTGGGGAGGTTAAATTAATGAGGGGTTCATTAATGAGGGGTTCAATTAATGGGGGGTTAAATTAATGGGGGGTTCAATTAATGAGGGGTTCAATTAATGGGGGTTCAATTAATGGGGGGTTAAATTAATGGGGGTTCAATTAGTGGGGAGGTTAAATTAATGAGGGGTTCAATTAATGGGGGGGTTAAATTGATGATGGGCGTTGGATTAATTATGGGGTAAATTAATGAGGGGGGTTCAATTAATGGGGGTTCAATTAATGAGGAGGGTTAAATTAATGAGGGCCTTAAATTAATGGGGGGGTTAAATTAATGAGGGGTTCAATTAATGGGGGGTTCAATTAATGAGGGTAAATTAATGGGGGATTAAATTAATGGGGGAGTAAATTAAGACAGGGGGTTTAAATTAATGACGAGGGGGTTCAATAAATGGGGGCTTAAATGAATGATGGGGGTTAAATTAATGAGGGCTGTTAAATTAATGAGGGTTTAATTAATGAGGGGTTAAATTAATGAGGGGTTAAATTAATGAGGGGACTAATTAATGAGGGATTTTAAATAAATGAGGGGGTAAAATGAATGATAGGGGTTCAATTAATAAGGGGGGGTTCAATTAATGAGGGGGGATTAAATTAATGAGGGGGTAAATTAATGACAGGGCGTTTAAATAAATGAGGGGGGGTTAAATTAATGGCGGGGTGAATTAATTAGGGGGGAGGGGGGGCCCGCTGTCACAGCCCCCAATCCTCGGTGCCCCCCCCTTTCCCCTTCCCCCCCCCCCAAACGCGGGCGGGGCCCGGTGCCCCCAAACCGAGGGGGGTCCGGACCCCCCAAATCCCCAAATCCGGGGGGGCCCCGACGTTCTGTCCGCCCCCCCCCGGCCCATCTGCTCCCCCAAACCGCGCCCCTCCCCCAAATCCCCCAAATCCGCGCCCTCCCCCCCAAATCCCCCCAGCTGCCCCGGGGTCAGCCGATTTTGCCCCCATTTCCCCAGGACCCCCGGCCCCCTCACCCCGCGCAGGGGCCGATGCGGCCGCGGTGCATTGTGGGAAGCTCAGCCCCGGGTTGCCAGGGGCGACGGCGCCGCGGTGCATTGTGGGAGAATCCCCCCATCACCCCCAAGAATGATGGGGGGCAGCGCCATCTCATCCACAATGCACGCGGCCGACAGAGCCCCTAAATCCACCCCCTTGGGGAAACTGAGGCAGGGGCGGCCTCCCCCAAAATAAAACCCCACCCCCACCCCTGCCTCAGTTTCCCCGGGAGGGAACAACCCCAGGGGGTCCCAAATTGGGGGAGGGGGTCGGGAGGGCTGCACCCCTCTTTTCAAACCCCCTCCCCCAATTCCCGGCCCCCGCCCTGTTCCCCTCCCCCTTTATCCCTCGGCCCCGCCCTGTCCCCAACCCCCAAATGTCACCCCCCAGCCCCCGGGGACATCGCTCGCCCCTCCCCCTTTTTCAAAGCCCCCTTTTTTCCTCACCGCAGGACCCCCAATTCCCGCCCCCCCATTTTTTACACCGGCCCCTCCCCTCTCCCCGCCGGACCCACCCCAGATTTGCGGGGCCCCCAATTCAAACCCTCCCCTTTTTACCCCCTCCCGCTTTCCCGGCCCCCAAATTTAGCGGCGCCCCCATCCCCTCCGCACCCGCGAGCGGCTCCCCTCCCCCAACCCCCGGATCGGAGCGAGGCGCTCCCCGAGCCCCAGCCCCCTGCCCCCGGGACCCTCCCCAGACCCCCAGACCCCCAGGCCCCCGCCCCCCCCACCCCCGGACCTGCGGGTTCAGCTCCATGCGGCGATCGCGGCGCGACCCCGGAGCGCCCTCGCCCGCGGGCGACCCCGGCGGCGGCCGCCGGGACTGCGGGACCCCGCCCCTCCCCCACCCATCCCCATCCCCCTCCCCCACCCCAACACTGCCCCCGGCGGCGGCCGCCGGGACTGCGGGACCCCGCCCCTCCCCCACCCCAACACCGCCCCCCGGTCACCGCCGGGACTGCGGGACCCCTCCCCACCCCGGGCTGCCACTGTCCCTCCTGGTCACTGCTGGAACTGCAGGGACCACTCCCCCCTCCTGCCCCTCCCCCACTGCTCCCTTTGGGTCCTGCCCCTCCCCCACTGCCCCTTTGGGTCCCTGCCCCTCCCCACTGCCCCTTTGGGTCCCTGCCCCTCCCCCACTGTCCCCTTTTGGGTCCCTGCCCCTCCCCCACTGCCCCTTTGGGTCCCTGCCCTCCCCACTGTCCCCTTTTGGGTCCCTGCCCCTCCCCCACTGCCCCTTTGGGTCCCTGCCCCTCCCCCACTGTCCCCTTTGGCTCCCGCCCCTCCCCCACCTCCGTCTGTCCCATCGCTGTCCCCTCCAGGCCCCTCCCCCCTCCCTCCATCGCCCCCCCGCGGTCACGGCCGGGACTGCAGCGGGGGCGCTAATGAGGGGGCGTTAATGGGAGTCTTCATTAAGGGGGTGTTAATGAGGGGGCGTTAATGGGAGTCTTCATTAAGGGGGTGTTAATGAGGGGGCGTTAATGAGGTGCCATTAATGGGAGTCTTCATTAAGGGGGTGCTAATGAGGGCGGGCCTAATGAGGGGCGTTAACAAGGCAGGTGACAATGAGCATTAATGGGAGTGTTAATGAACAATCACTAATGAGAAAGGTTAATGAGCTGACCTGGGCGATGGGAGGCTCCTTAAGCCAATTAACAGGCAGGCCCATCCCCGTTAATGAGTAATTAAGAGCAGTAGGAGCCCTGCTAATTGCTGCTGTCAGCCATATATTAACATATGCTAATGAGCTGGGGCAATTAAACAGGAGATGGTTAATTGAACGGGGATAGGAGGGAGGGTGGATGAATGGACAGAGCAGGGATTACCGGGGGGGCTGGGGACCCATTAATTTAATTAAGGGGGTTAATTAAGCAGCCCTCGTGCAATGAGGCTGGGGATGCTGGCCATGCCCCTCCCCAGCCCCGCCCTCCTGTCAATCACGGAAACCACGCCCCTCTACAGAGCCACGCCCATCACATGTCAATCTCATCCTCTGCCCCTCCCCCAATAGAGGCCCCGCCCCTCGGACATGTTCATTTGAATGAATGGGGAGGGGGCGGGGCGAGCTTTGGATTGAGGGCAGCGCTGGCCAATGGGGAGCGGCGGGGGTGGGACTGAGGGCAGCGCTGGCCAATGGGGAGCGGCGGGGGTGGGACTGAGGGCAGCGCTGGCCAATGGGAAGCGGCGGGGTGGGACTGAGGCAGCGCTGGCCAATGGGAAGCGGCGGGGTGGGACTGAGGGCAGCGCTGGCCAATGGGAAGCGGCGGGGTGGGACTGAGAGCAGCGCTGGCCAATGGGAAGCGGCGGGGGTGGGACTGAGGGCAGCGCTGGCCAATGGGAAGCGGCGGGGGTGGGACTGAGGGCAGCGCTGGCCAATGGGGAGCGGCGGGGGTGGGACTGAGGGCAGCGCTGGCCAATGGGGAGCGGCGGGGTGGGACTGAGGGCAGCGCTGGCCAATGGGAAGCGGCGGGGGTGGGACTGAGGCAGCGCTGGCCAATGGGAAGCGGCGGGGGTGGGACTGAGGGCAGCGCTGGCCAATGGGAAGCGGCGGGGGTGGGACTGAGGGCAGCGCTGGCCAATGGGAGCGGCGGGGTGGGACTGAGGGCAGCGCTGGCCAATGGGAAGCGGCGGGGGTGGGACTGAGGGCAGCGCTGGCCAATGGGAAGCGGC
>JAREIS010000985.1:0-35497 GCA_030060385.1 Muscicapa striata striata
ATTTTAGGACCCTTTGGAAAATGTTAGGCCCATTTGGATGATTTTAGACCCCTTTGTGCAGATGTGAGGCCCATTTGGTTGATTTTAGGCCAAACCATGTGAGGATACAGGGTGGATTTATGGGCCTTGGTCTGTTTTTAAACTCAACCTGATCAATTTTAGGGTGAATTTTAAGCCCATGTGGACAATGTTAGGCCCATTTAGATTATTTTAGACCCCTTTGTGTAGATTTGAGGCTCATTTGGCTGATTTTAGGCCAAACCTGGGGGATTGAGGCTGCATTTGAGGCCCTTTATTGGTGATTTTGGGCCAAACCGGATCCTTTTAGGCTTCCGTGGTGCCTTGGCCCCGCCCCTTTCCCCTCACAGTTCCCGCCCTTCCCTTGACCCATCCCCTCCCGGTTCAGGGCTCGGGACGGGGGAGGAGGAGGAGGGAGGGAGGAAGAGGCGGAGCGGCAGCAGAAGCAGGAGGAGGAAAGGAGCGACTGAAGCGGAAGCCCGGAGCTGCCTGAACTCGCAGTCCCCCCGGGACCATCGCCCCCATCCCGCAGGTGCCCGGGGAGGGGGAGTTTGCCCCAAATATGCCGGGGGGGGTCCCTGGGTTTGAGGATTTTTGGGGGGGATGTTTGGATCTTGCCGGGCACCAGAGGTGCAGATGGCCCTCGGAGGGACATCGGGGGGTCCTCGGGAGGTGTTTTTGGGGGTCCCGGTGGGTGCGGGCAGAGCCCCGGCGGGGGCGGGGGGATGTGGGTCCCCCCGCGGTGGGGGTTGGGCTTCCCGGGCCGGGTCCTGCGAGCTCTGCCGGGGCCACATGGGGAGCGCGCGGGAGCGGCGGGATGGGCGGGGGGACACCGGTTTGGGGGAGCCCCGGGAGAGGCGCGGCTTCCCTGAGTGTGAGTGCAGAGAGAGGAGAGCCCCAGAAGGGCAAAGCGGGGAGCCCGAGAGGGGGGCACCCCTGGCATTGCCGGGATCCCGGCGGGGGGTGCTGGGGCTGGAGGGGCGGCAGGACTGGGAAAGGGGTTCGGGGGTCCCGGTGCCGGCAGTGGCTGCTCCCAGGATGAGCCCAGTTGCTCCACTATGTGGTTCCAGTTTCCTTGGCACTCCCAGGATGAGCCCAGTCACTACCAGCCATTCCCTATTATGATGGAATTTTCTCCTAGTTCCTCCCAAGGTCACCGAAACTGAGTGAAAAAAACAGAAATGTCCAACAACAATTTGAAATTGAAGAGTCAAGGCATTACTTGATTATCTGGGTACGATACTGTTGCCAGGATTTACCAGAGAAATCATCTCATCTACACATCACCTGTGTGTGCAGAGAGAATCATTCCATGACACTCCGTTTTTAGGAGATTTTTCACATCTTTTATACAGTCAGTACTCATAGAAATGAAATGGGTCAAAGTTCTTTGGTCTCAAGTTGCCAAGACTCAACTCCTAATATTTGGTCTCCATTTGGATCTGGATTTCTTTCCCTCTGAAGTTAATTAGATCTTCATTCCCTGATTTTACCAGTTTTTTCAGAGGAGATGTCTGCAGCCTTGCCAGAGGCAGAGTCTGGGGTAAATGTTCCTCGGTGGCCACTGATGTTCTGTTAATGGCCGCTGATGGCCCTTGAGCATTCCAGCTGCTCCCAGTGTGTTGATGTGTTGAGTTCATCCAACCCCACATGGAGCAGCAATGCCCTGGAAAGAAATTTAAATTTTTTTTTAGGGAAAAGGCTGTGACGGGGACACATGGAAAGGAGGGGCGGGTGGTAGCCCATCCCCCATAGAGGCTACATGGGGCGCACATGCTGCTGAGACAAAGAGATCAGGGGTCTACTCTAGGAGCCTCCCCTGAGGCTGCGGGGACCAATCAGAGACCTGGGTTGGTGATTGACAGCCCAGGAAACCAATTAGAACACTGTTTCGCTTTTACGAATCACAAGAAAAAGTTAGTTTTGGGTCTTTTGTTTTCGGTGGGGGAGGAGAGAGGAGCTGGCAGGGGCTCCGGGTCCCAGCATGGGGCCCGGCCCGGGCTGAGCCCGGGAGGAGGAAGGGCCCAGCCCGGGATGACTCCCGGCCCGGGAAGGCCCCGGGTGGACTCGGCTCTGACCCGGCCCGGCCCCGCCCCCGCACGGGGGCGGGAGAGCCTGACTCGGGAATGCCCCGGAGCGGCTTCGGACTCGTGGGAGCCCGGCCTGGCCCGGCCCGGCCCGGCTCGGCTCGGCTCGGCCCCCAGCCCCGCACAGCCCCGGCGGGGCTCGGCTCGGCTTGGCTCGGCTCGGCCCGGCCCGGCCCCGCGCGGCACGGCTCGGCTCGGTTTTCCTGCTCCATCTGGCATGGCCAAGCGTTCTGAGAAGTGGCCCCCCAGATGGCCACGTAGCTTCTTCACTGTCTGGATACAGACCCCAGCTGAGCACGCAGCAGAGGGAGGTCCAGCCATCTCCACCTGGTCCCCTGGTGGCCACGATTTTTTTTCCAGCGTGGCTTCAGCATGGCTACTTCACTTTCTGGATACAAGTTTAACTTTAAGTGCCTGGATAAGACTCTAGATCTCCTGAGCTCCCCAGAATGAAAGGAATAAAGCAAGAAAAATTACAGAAGTCAGTGAAATGAAGATAAAGTTCCTGATGGAAGAGATTGAAGAGATGCCACTGATAAGTAGCTGAAAACCTTTTTTTTTGTGGGCTTAAGGGGACTATGACTTTACTAAAATTCCTTTAAACTGTGAAATATACTTGGGGAGGCTAGGTGCTTGAGATGAAGACTTTTTTTTTTTTTTTTTTTTTAAACAGGGAAATGAAGCTCTCTGTTTTGGGACTGGAATATGAACAGAGACATTTGATAGAGAAAGAGATGAAGAGACTTTTGTGTTTTTGGCAGCCTGCCTTTAAAATGACACCCCATGTGTTTTTCAGCAACCCATATACAGCTCTGGAAGGACTGTAAAAATGGGAGGAAAAACTCATAATTTGTAGTTTCCGGGTGGGTGCAGATTATGAGAGTGAGACACCCTCTAAGCCTAAACAAAAAGAAGGAGCTTCTCTCTCTTGATTGAACTGAAATGATTATTTAAGTGAACAACTGACCAAAGTTTTTTTTTCTGTATGTTGCTGGTATGAGGAAAGGGGGAGGAGGGAATAATCTAGAAATCTCATTCTGAATTGTTTTGTGTTGTTAATAAATTTCTAGTTCCCTGTTTAAGCTTTGAGCCTGCTTTGTCTTTACTCCTAAACTCGATCCCCAAAAGAAATTAAATATATTAAAATTGGCAAACCCCAGTCACACCGTGACAAAGGCAGACAAAAATCCTTGATTAAACTTACAGAAGAATTTTTAAACTGATACTTTTTCTAACGCCACTTTGGTCCACTGTGTTCCCAGTGCTCCCAGCTGCCCGTAGCACAGTCCCAGTCACTCCCAGTACTATCCCACTATGAGTCCAGTATGATGCCAGTCTCTGCCAGCACAGCCCCAGTCACTCACACTTGCTCCCAGTTGCCCCAGCATGGTCCCACTTTTCCTCCCAGTGCAATCCCAGTCACTCCCAGTTAGGTCCCAGTCACCACCCCTATGGTCTCAGACACTCCCAGTATATCCCAGTTGCCCTGAACAATCTCATAGTCATTCCCAGGCACTCCCAGTTACCTCAGCGTGGTTCACTTGCCCCCAGTTTGATCCCAGTTGCGCCTGGAATAGTCCCAGTGCCTCTCAGCTTAGTTTGGGTTTTTTGGGTGGGGAGGGGAATGTTTGGAAAACGCAGAACTCCAAAGCTGAGCCCAGTCACTCCCATCATTCCCTATTATGACGCAGCTTGCCCCCAGCACTGTCCCAGTTGCTCCCATTTTCATCCAGTGTGTTCCCAGTTCTCCCAGTCATCCCCTGTACACTCCCAGTCTTTCCCAGTATGAGGCCATGGCCCCCAGTGTGATCCCAGTTGCTCCCTGTCAATGCCAGCATGACCCCAGTAGCCTCCAGTATAATCCCTGTGACTCCCTGTCTCTCCTGGTATATCCCAGTCAACCCCAGCATGCTCTCAGGCACTCTCACTTCTTCCCAGTTGATTTCAGCATGGTTCCAGTTCTTCACAGCCACTCCCAGTTCATCCCAGTATGATTCCAGTCAGCCTCAGTGTGCTCCCAGTCTCACCCAGCATGGATCCAGCTGCTCTCACTGTGATCCCTGGACGATCCCAGTTGCTGCCAGCATAGTTCCAGTTGTTCCCAGTTCCTCCCAGGATGATCCCTAGAATAGCCCCAGTCTCTCTCAGCATTGTCCCACAATCTCCCAGTTGCCCCCAGTGTGGTTCCAGTCCCCCTGGTATGGTTACAGAATCAGTATATCTCAGTTGCCCCAGTAAGGTTCCAGTTAGCTCAGAATAATGCCAGTCTTTCCCAGTTACTCCCAGTTGTCTCCAGCCTGATCCCACTTTCTGTCAGTCCCATACTCCCAGTTGCTCCCAGTATGATCCCTGTTCTGGCCTCAGTCACCTCCGCATGTTTCCAGTACCTTCCAGTTGATCCCAGTTGCTCCCAATATATCGACATTTTCCTCCCAACATGGACCCAGTAGCTGCCACTAAGCCCCTGCCACGTTCCATTCCCACTCACTGTAATCCCAGTGGCTCCCAGGATGATCCCAGTAGGACCTCTTGTCACTCCCTGTATGGTTCCAGTCCCTCCCAGTATGATCCTTTGCAGCCAGTCACCCCCAGTGTGGTTCCAGTCATCTCAATTATGACCCCAGTCACTCCCAGGTCCCCCCAGTATTATTCCAGTCATGCCCAGAGTGATTCCCTGTCACTCCCAGTGTGGGACCAGTTGCTCCCAGTCACTTCCAGTGTGGTTCCAGTTGTGGGCAGCCCTTCTCCATCACTCCCAGTCTGATTGCAGTATCGTCCCAGTCATTCTAGGATATTCCCAGTACTATTCCGTTCACTCCCAGTACAATCCCAGCCATGTCCAGTAGGATCCCACTATGACTCTGACATGGGCAAAGCTGCTCCCATTATCACCCAATGTGGTTCCAGTTGCTCCCATTTCTTCTCACTGTGGTTCCAGTCTCTCCCAGTGTATCCCAGTTGCTGCCACCATGTTCGCAGTCACTCCCAGTTGTTCTCAGCTGCTTCCAGACTGATCCCAATTGCTCACAGCCTCTCCCAGTCATCCTCAGTGCAGTTCCAGTTGCTGCCAGTATGATCCAGTATGATCCAGTATGATCCAGTATGATCCCAGTATTTCTGAGCATGGTTCCATTTGCATCCTGTTCCTCCCAGTGTGAGCCCAGATGCCCCCAGTTGCCCTTAGCACAGTCCCAGTCACTCCATGGATGATCCCAGTTGCTCTCACCATGCTCCCAGTCATGCCCAGTTCCCCCAGTACAGAGTAGGAGCTCCCACTGACTCCCAGTGTCCCTCAGCGTGGTCCCAGTTCTCCCCAGGATGGTCCTAGTTTTTCCCAGTGTGTTTCCAGTCACTCCAGTAAGGTCACAGGCACTCCCAGTAGATCCCAATTTCCCTGAACATGCTCCCAGTCATTCCCAGTAATTCCCAGTGTCCCCAGGAAGGTTCCAGGGACCCCAGTACAGCCCAGTCCTTACCAGTGGTGCCACTCCCTGGATCCCCCACCCCGTCTGTGTTCTGAGATCTCTCGAGAGGAGCCCCAAGGGCTGGAAGTCACCCCCCAGGGCTCCCAGCAAGCCCCAGTTTGGATCTGCAGCCCCCCAGTTTTCCCAGTTTCCCTCTCCTTTTCCCCAGGCCGGGTTCCCCCCGGCCCCAGCGGGTGGGAGCAGCCGAGAGCCCCGCGCTGCCCATCCCGACCTGTCCCGGCTCCATCCCCGCTCCTGCCGCGGGCTGCGAGGGCTTCGGGAACGGGGCACCGAGGGTGTCGCTGCTGCTGGGGGAGGAGGAGGAGGGATGGGAGAGGAGGGATGAAGGAGGAGAGCGACTAGGGATGGAAGTAGGGGAGGAACGGGGAGACAGGGAGGAGGAAGAGGGATGGAGGAGGAAAGAAAATGGGGGATAAGGAGAAGGAGGAACATGGTTGAGCGCTCCCTGAATTCACACGTCCCCCATCCATAGGGCCATAGCCGCCGCACATGACCGGAGAGGGGGAGCTCGGCCTAGATATCCCAGGGGGTCCCTGGGTTGGGTTTTTTTTCAAGGGATGTTTCGAGAATGCAGAGCTCCAAAGCTGAGCAGAAAATGCCCCTTGGGGGGACACTGGGGGGTCCCGATGGCGGCTGCTGGCAGAGGCAGCCTGGAGGAGCAGAGCCCTGTGTCCCCCAGGACCCCAAACCGGGGAGCCCAGAGAGGGGGGAGCGCCGCCATTGGCGGGACCCTCAACAGCCTGGAGAGGGGCAGGGGGGACTCCTTGGACCCCGTGTACCCCAAAGCAGAGAATAAAAGGAGAATGGACCCCTGGACCCCAAAATCCCCCAGCATCCCTAAATGGGGAAAGGGAAGATGAGGGAGCTTTTCAGATTCCTGGGACTCCCAGCAGCCTGGGGAGGGTGGAGACCGAGTAGATGGGGGACCCCAAATACAAGCGTGACCCCCAGCAGCTGGGACATGGGAAAATCCCCAAACACCAAAGGGGAGGGACCATTCCCAGGAACTGCTGGGAGGCATTTTCAGGGCTGAATCTTGGTGTTTGGGAGGTTTTGATGGACCCCAGATCCTCGGGGACTTCTAGAGAGGACTTGGGCAGGAGGAACCACCAACACAACGTGCTCATCCCTTGTTTTTTCCCAGACCAGGATTTCCCAGTTTAAGCCTTTGGCCCAGTGGACGAGGAGGAGGAGGCTGCGAGGAAGAGGAAGATGGCCCAGGCGCCCCAGGCAGGTGAGGAGGAAGTCAGTGCCCCTTTCCCTCTCTGTCCTGCTCCATCTCCCAGCCCAGCACGGCCCCGGCTGCAGGAGAGCCCCGCTGCCGACGCCATCCTGCCAGGGACGCGCTGGGGGGATCTCCTTCCCCTTCCCTCTGGCACGGAGGCAAATCCCATCCTCTCCTTGTCCTTCCTCGCCCAGACAAGGAGCTGAGCACGGAGACGAGGGAGGACAAATCCCCGCGGCAGAACCTCGTGGAAGAGGCTGTTTGCAGCGGCTCCACAGCGCAGGAATCCAACGGGGAGGAAAAGCCGTGCAGATCCCGCACCAGGAGGGGCTGCAAACACAGATCACGGGGATCTGAGGAGGAAAGACCCAGCCTGGGCTGGGCAGGCGGCCGGAGATGGAGCCAGAGCTCAGACCTGGTGGTGCATGAGCAGCTTCGTGATGGGGAGAAGTCCCACAAGTGCTCGGAGTGTGGGAAGAGCTTCAGATGCAGGTCCCTCCTTATCTGCCACCAGAGGATCCACACTGGGGAGAGGCCCTACGAGTGTGGGGAGTGTGGGAAGACGTTTCGGGTCAGAGGCAATCTCCTCGTGCACCAGCGCATGCACACAGACGAGAAGCCCTTCCGCTGCCCCGACTGCGGGAAGGGCTTCAGGCATAACTCCACCCTCACCAGACACCGGCGCATCCACACCGGGGAAAAGCCCCACAGGTGTGAGGAGTGGAGGATGAGCTTGAGCCAGAGCTCCACTCTGATCATCCACCAGAAGACCCACACTGGAAAGAGGCCCTACAAGTGTGAGGAGTGTGGGAAGAGCTTCAGACAGCATACAGATCTGTTATGCCACCAGTACATCCATACTGGGGAAAGGCCCTACAAGTGTGGGGACTATGGGAAGGGCTTCAGGTAGCGTTCCAGCCTGATCATTCACCAAAGGATCCACAGTGGGGAGAGGCCCTATGAGTGATCGAAGTGTGGGAAGAGGTTTCCCACCATGTCTGAGCTCCTCAGGCACTACCAGACACACACGGAGGAGAGGCCCTACGAGTGTCCTCACTGCGGGAAGGGCTTCAAGCACAACTCCAGCCTCATCACCCACCGGTGCATCCACACCTGGGAGAGGCCCTACGAGTGTGAGGAGTGTGGAAGAGCTTCTGCAGCTCAGCCTTGACCCAACACCAACGGAGGCACCGGTAACAGAAGCCCTGCGAGTGCCCCGTGTGCAGGAAGAACTTTGTGTGCTGCTCCAACTCCATCCCCCACTGCAGGAGCCACGCTGGGCAGAGCCCTGGTGACCCACATTCCCTGGGATCCATGTTGGGAAGACACCTGGCTGGTTTTCCTTTTGTTTTGGCCTTAAGTTTTCTCTCTTCTCCATTTCATTCTACTCCAAAACCCAAGAGGGATCAATCTGTCTCCTCAAAACCTCTCAAATCCCACTGAAAACACCTCAATTTTAACTCAAAAGGGTTTAATCCATCTTCAAAGTGCCTTGTACCCCCCTCAAAACAACTCAATTCCACACGAGCCTTCCTGGATTCCAGAGCTGCCAGGGTGAGAAGGGGCTGGAAGGAGATTGGGAGAAGTGGGATCCAAATTTGAAGCCCTGGGATCAGCACTGTGTGGGGCTGGCTGGGTGGGATGCATTTGATAGTAAATAAAACTTTATCAATTCCTGATTTCTGTCCCATTCTCTTTCAGTCAGTTCCAGTTCTGTTTGCATTGACACCCTCTCAGCTGAGTGTGTTTGTGTCCTCCTTTCTCTCCTGCCTCTCTCTGCCTGCTCTGTTTCTCTCTCAGGGTCTCCTTTGACCCAGGGCAGCTCCCACTAAAGACCCTGCCCTGATTCAATTCCCAATGCAGGAGCTCCAACTGCTATGGGTGAAGTTATGAAGACTGGCAGTGAAGTGTTCCTGTAAGATCTTGCTGCACTTGGCTTTTGGCCCCTTGTGAAGAGCTTTGCCTTCAAGGGCAGGAACATCTTTTCCTGGCTGGGAACTGTAATTCCAGACCGTGAGCCATGCAGGAGCATGCAGACTGGGATCATGGGGGCTGGGATCACATGGGCTGGGATCATCCAGACTGGGGCTGCACAGACTGGGACCAGATGGATCAGGGCCATGCAGGCTGGGATTGCACACACTGGGATCACATGGACTGGGATGGCTGCACCAGAATGATGCGAACCAACTCAGTCTTGCCCCACCCAGGGGTCCCTCCCAGTCATGCCCAGTGCCATGTGGGGGCAGAGGCAAAACTCCCCGCGATGAACTAGGAGGTCTCAGAGCGCTCCCGGTGTCAGTCTCCGTCCTAGTCCCCGTCTCAGTCTCTGTCTGGAGCGCTTCTGGAGCTGTTTCCTGTCGTGGTCTGAATCTTGATCCCAGAGCAGTTCTTGGTCTCAGTCTCATTTTTGGTTCTATAGTGGTGCCAGTCTCGGTGCCAGTGCTGTTTGTGGTTTCAGTCTCAGTCTTGGTCTCAGTCTCGAAGTAGTTCTGGTGCCACTGTTGGCACTCGTGCCGGTGTTGTTCCTGGTGTGCTCCCCATGCCAATCTCAGTCTCAGGCCTGGTCCTGGAGCGGTGCCAGTCTCAGTTATGGTGCCTGTGCTGCTCTCAGTCTCAGACCCGGAGGTCTCCCAGCGCTGGTGCTGGTCCCGATCCTAGAGCAGACCTGGAGTGCTCCTAGTGCTGGTCCCAGTGTCTGTCATGGTCTCAGTCTTGGTCCCAGTGCCAGTTCTGGGGACGGTTTTGGGTTCGGTCTGGGTCTGAGTCCGAGTCCCAGTGCCCATCTTGAAGAGGTGCCAGTCTCGGTCCCGGTATTGGTTCTGGTTCCAGTCTTGATCTCCATCCTGGTTCTGATGCCGGTCTCAGTGCCAGTTGTCACGATCCGCTCAACCCGAGCAGGAGTCGTGATGGTTCGTTTGACCCCAGGGTGCAAAAGACAAAAGGAAAGAGACTAAGGTTTAATTAAGCAGAAAGCAGCAATGCAGTTTATTGTGTTACAATTCAGTTTTGTGGGAGAGAGAGAGAGAGAGAGAGAGAGAGAGAAGTGAAAGGGAACAAAGTAAAAGGGGAGAGGGAGAGAGAGAGGCTGAGAGAGAGAAAGGATGGGATATAGCTACCAACAGACAGGATGCATCCTTGTGGAAGTCCAACGAGACGAGACGCGTCTTCAATCCCTTGGTGGAGAAAGAGATCTCAAAAGTCCTTTTAGGAAAGTCACTTTTTATAGTCCTTTTCCAAAGCGAGTGGCTTCTGGCCAAAAGGTGGGAAGATTTATGGGCTATTGTATGTGGAGATCGTAGCTCCATGACGCAGGTGCAGGGACAAGGTGCGATAACCAGTACCCTGCAGTGTGCCATGACAAGCACCAAGCATAGCTACAAACAGTCCTTGGCCCGCAAGCATCCACCTCGGCCAGGCTGGAGCTCCGGTTCAGGGCGAGTGGTGCAATCTCAGGTCCCAGTCTCTGATGATGGTCATGAGGCAGATCAGAGAAAACTTCGGACCGACTCTTACACCACCCTGTGACTCACGATCATCGGCAGGAGCACTTCCTTTGTGGTGTCATGGCAAAGTCTTCAGGACTCGTCCAAGTTGGTAGCATATCCCGGAAAAAAAACAGAGACAGAAAGTTGGACAGAATAGGAAAGTAGGAAAAAGATAAGGAAAAAGGAGAGAGAAAACAAAGCAAATCAATTTAACAATCAATTTTCTATTTCAATTTTTTGATTTAAAAATAATAATTTCTTGGTTGAAATATAATAATTTAACAATCAATTTTCAATTTCAATTTCTGATTACAAAGAGGTAAACAAACTTTAAAACAATGTTAATAAATTTTCAACTTCAATTTTTGATTTAATAATAATAATTCTGGGTTATAATATAATAATCAGTTTAATAATCAATTTTCTGTTTCAATTTTTTTTTTAATTACAAAAAGGTAAATAAAAAATTTAGATCAATGTTTATAAATTCTAAACTATTTGAATCAATATTTAAAAGAAAATGCAACATAATTAAAATAAACAATCTTAATAACTAAAAAATCAATTTTTATCAATATTCAAGATGCAATACAACAAAGATAAGCAATTTTTAATCAAGCTAGGCTGTATCTAATTACAAATCCGACATTTCGCCTTGTGTCAATAACTTTAGGGATGTCAATGGCGACTGATTTGTGTACATCCAATGTACATGTTAGTTGTGTTAATTGTTTCATCATTCTCCAATTCATGATGTAAAGGATTGCTGATAGAATGAAACCAATCAAAATCAAAATTAAGAGGACAATGATGGGATGACACAATTTGTTCAGGATCCCTGTAGCAGTGGCTGACCATCCAAAGAGAGTATCCCACCACCGGTGTTCTGCAACTCCTTTTACTCTTTCCAGAACACGATGTATCTTTCCCACATTGTGATGAACACTTATTAGGGTTTTTTGCCCATTTTTCTTGATCTTTTACAAAATTTCAATTAAGTCTTGGTGAAGCATCAGTTGCTTTACCAGAGTAAGGTTCATCCCAATAAGAGTAGGCAATAGATGGTGGATCAATGTGTAATTGGACTGTAGAAGCTGATGAGAGGTAACTGGGGCTATAAAAGAAAAATCACATCCCATAATTTTAGTAAAGTTACAGACACAAAGATTGGAATGATTCTTAGTACTATACTAAATTTTCTATGTAGACACTATCACAAGCAGTTCTTAAACATACACACCCATTGCCCATATATACCAGTACTGTTTCAGGAATTTCGTTTGGGTGGATTTCGAAGTTACAGACATTCTGTTCTGTGTCTAAGCAAATATCTTGAGCTCTGATTGCGTTTCTTTCATAGATAAACCACTGTTGTTCCCAGACAATGCAAGTTTCCAAATTAACAGTTTGCCATTTCTTGCCATTTTGACTGGCCCATTCTCTATGCTCGAAAGGATAGAGAATGGCTCCGTCATGATTCAGTCCTAATGCAATGACAGGGAATATTGAATGTACTGAAGCATTGCGTATTGTTAATACAAGGGCCGTGGCTATGTTTGTGTTAGGATCGTAGGTGAAGTTTACCAAATTCCACCAGGATTGGAAATCTCTTTCAAAGGTAGTGGCATTATCCCGGATTATTTTTCGAATTTTAGTAGGAAAGTGCCTTCCTCACCTTCTCTTATGATTGAGGCAGCAACTGACTGCATCCACAAATGAGCCTGGACACAACTAAGGGCCAAAGAGATGTTATCTTGTGTGGCATTGAATACATCAAAAATTAATTTGTGGTCGTTTGTATTTATTTTTTCCCAATTTGGCAATATGTTTGATAACAACCACTGCTGGATTCCTAAAGCTGTTAAGGATGACTGTAGTGGTTGCTGTAATTTGGTTAAATCTCCAGTTTTGGTAGCAAGCTTATTTAGTAGCACTTCTGAATCAATACTATTCAAAATTCCCAATCCTGTTCCCATAACACTGGTTATGTCTCTTGTTACTCGTTTTTTAGAAGAATTACACTTTCGCAAACAGGTTGTCCACCCTTCAAAGGAAGTTTATAAAAAAGGTGAACAAGCTGGCTGAACTTCGGAGACATTGTTTTGCATTGACAATTTGACTTGTTTAAGAGACCATGACGGGTTAAACAATATTTGTTGTTGGCCAGTTTTCCTAATTACATATGGTCCAATTTAAAAAATTTTTGGGCTCAGCATAACCGGTGGTTGGGTGGTAGGTGTCACAACATTAACATCAAGTTCTCCCCAATATTTTGAATTGGTTTTACCACACATGATTTTGTAGGAGAATTGTACAGCAGTTAAATTTAACCAACAATTTTGATTTTGGATTTTACAAGACAGAACATGACTGTGGGGTCCTGTGCCATGACTGTGTACAGGTTCAATGAGGGACCCAGCAATTATTCTGCATGTTATTGCAACACCATCGCCTTGTGTTACCGTGAAGGAGGGGAAAACATTGTGTTTGTCATCCAACACTAGAGGGATGCTTACACCACAATATGTGATTACTGAAGTCAGTGTGGGTTTTGCCACAGCGTTTATGTTGAATCTGTAAGTTAGACCTTTAAAATCTGACTTATCGGCTGGGTCATTTTGCCAATTGCATGTTATGTAGATTGATTTGGTTAGGGTAAAATTATACCAGCAGTCAGTAGATTCGTTTCTGCAAAGCTTTGTAATTTTAGCGTTGTTGGTGCTGGGGTCCAAGGTATAATTTCCAATGTTTTTCTGGTGACAACACAATATAAAGGGAATTTGTTTGTTACGTGTCCAAGCTGTTGTGGGGCAAAGTTTTGCTGTGATGTTGGAATGCAGATTGCTGGTAACATCTGTTTCTAGTAAATTTCCGGCAATTGCAAAGGTAGAGGCCTTTTTGTAAAGGGATTTTTCCACTCTCCTACATCCTACCTTAATTTCTTCATCCTAGGACACTGGTATACCTGATGGTTGCTTCAGACCATGGCCACTCAGCTGAGATTTGGCCATGATGTTGTAGTAGGATGCAGAGAAGGATCAGTAGTGTTATCATGGTTTGTCTGGTCTTTATGTCCCTCAGTGTTCTTTCTGTGGAAGTAAAAACAACAGAGTCTGCCACCCAGCGGCAGGAGATTAAAATGATGGAATTATCCAGCGGGTGTTTATTCAAAGTTCTTTTCCCAAAGCATTGGTGGCAATTAATGCATTTTTATTCAGAGGGGTTTTTAGTACTAATGGTACTTCTCCTATGGTAGGGAGATCCACTAGAATAGGTTGCCCAGGGTAATGCGCTAGGTTTTGAGGATCAATTGACTCCTGTAGTGCAGGGATAAGGCTTGGGGCTTTTGGCCAAACGGCAGTTATTTTAGGACAGCCATTTATTCCCCATCTACCATTTGTACCTTTTATGGCTTTCCATAATCGCAAATCCCAGCCAGCCTCCTGTGATTTAAGGAGTCATTTTAGGAGGCCATTTGTCCTTTCTACAATTCCATTAGCTTGGGGGTAGTAAGGGGTGTGAAAAGTCCATTTTATTCCCTCATCCTTTGCCCAATCCGGTACTACCTTAGCAGTGAAATGGGACCCGTTGTCCGATTGGATTTCCTGTGGCTTTGGGAAAGTTCCAGACCATTCTTGCAATGCTTTGACAGTGTTGTCTCCTGTAGCTCTTTTGAAGGCCTTGGCCTGGACTAAACCAGATATTATTTCCACTCCCACCAGCACAAAATTTTTACTGCCTGACTTTCTGAAAGGCCCAATGTAATCTACCTGCCATGCATCCCATAGGCCTTTACCCTTTCTCAAGTGCAGGGGATCATCTTCCAAAGGATGTCTTTCTAGCCGTTTACGACATTGCTCACAGGCCAATATGCATGTTTTACACATTTCCCTGGTTACAGGCCAACCACGGGCAAGGGCTTCTTTATACAAATCTTTTGCACCTGTGTGCTGTCCTTTTACATGTAACCATTCTAATAGGTGCTCCCAATTTTCTGTAATTTGTTCTTTCTTAAGGGGACTTAATCTGGTTAATTCATCAACTGCATTGTTCCACTCTCCAGCTGATTGCCATCTGACTGGTGAGAAGCTACCCACCCGACAGCAAAATTCCCTTGGCTAGTGATATTTAGGATTTCCTGCCACTTTTCCTTTTGCCATACTGGAATTCTCTTAACTTCCCAATCGTTCTGTTGCCAAAAAGGAAGCCACTCTGTACACCCCTTAAATACAGCATAAGAATCAGTGTAAATGCAAACGGGAGAAATACTCTGCATTTCACGTTGGAAAACACTCCAAACAGCTATCAGCTCACCAACCTGAGCACTGCCTTCTCCTTCAGTAATGATTTGTTCACCGGAGGAAGCGTGGAGAGCAACTGCCCTGGATTTCCACAGCTTACCCTCTCTTTTGGCAGAAGCATCCGTGAACCAAGAATTTGTTGATTGTTCGGGGGAAAAGGGAGGGGCAACTTTGATCAACGAGGCAGGTTTGTCTTGGTTGCTAGCCAAGCTTTCAGTCTCTTGTATTGCCAGATTTTTTACAGTTCCTTCTGCTACTGAGAAGGTGTTACAGTAAGGCTCTATCTGGGCAGACCACTTTCTGACTGTGGCTCTCTGGGCCACCCCATCAGGAGGAGGGGTTCCAGTAGTGACCATTTTGATAACTTTGAAAGGGCCTCTCAGTATAATAGATTGTTGTCGTGTAATTTTTTCAACTTCTATGAGAGCCAAGCTTACAACAAAGACCACTTTTCCCAGGTAGTGTATCTTTTTTCAGCATCTTTAAAGCCACAAGAATAAAAACCTATAGTCCTAGTGGGACCTTCTGGGCCCCGTTGCCATATGTGTATTGACAACCCCGGGATGGCAAACCTCCATTCTACCTGGAAAGGATCTGTGGGGTGAATGGGACCCAGAGCCTGATGAGCTGTGGCTTAAAAAATCATCAATTGCAGTGCTTCTTCCTGTGAAGGAGTCCACTCCCATTTTACCCCTTTTCTTAGCAGATCATACAGAGGTCTGGCAAAAACACTAATAGTCCTAGGGCTTGTTGGAGATCTTTCCTGGATTCAGGCATTTTAATCTGGTCTAAAGAGGTTAGGGTATCAGGTGGGATACATGTCATACCCCCCTTCAACCTAATTCCCAAAAACTTCACTTCATGAGAGGGCTTCTGAATTTTTTCTGAGGGAATTTGTAAATCAAGGCTTTCTAGGTGAGAGATTATTTTCTGTTGGGTTTCTTCCACTATTTCTATTTCATCTCCTCCTATAAGAATATCATCAATGTACTGATAAATAGCAACACTGTCAGGTATAAGTATCTTTTCTAGTTCCTGAGCTAAAGCATGATGGGTCAAAGTGGGTGTGATGGGGACACATGGAGCAGGGAAGGGGATGGGAGCCCTGCCCTCAAGAAAGCCACTTGAACAGCACATGGCTTGAAACAAGAAAACAGTCCCCTCTCTGGGAGCCTCCCCTGAGGCTGTAGGGACCAATCAGAGACTTGGGTTGGTGATTGACAACCCAGGTAACCAATTAGAAGGCTGTTTCGCTTTCACAAATCCCAGGGAAGAAGGGTTGGTTGGGTCTTTTGCCTTCCGGCGGGGAAGGTGAGCAGATCTGGGGGCTTTGGCCCCAGCATGGGGCCTGGCCCGAGCCCCGGCAGCGGGGGAGGGCCTGGCCCCGGGAAGGCCCCGGGGTGGACCCGGCCCAGCCCTGGCTCCAGCTCCGGCCCCAGCAGGCCCTGGTCTCGGGTGGCCCCGGGGGGGGGACCTGGCCTGGCCTGGCCCGGGGGGGGGAACCCAGCACGGCCAGCTCGGCTTGGCCCCCGGCCCCGCGCGGCAGGGCCCATCTCGGCTCAGCTCGGCCCAGCTCGGCTCAGCTCGGCCCGGCTTTCCTGCTCTGTCTGGCATGGCCGAGCATTTTGAGAAGAGGCCCCCAGATGGCCACGTGGCTTCTTTACTGTCTGGATGCAGGCCCCAGCCAAGCAGGTGGCCGAGGGAGGCCCAGCCATCTCCACGTGGTCCCCCGGTGGCCGCGCTTTTCCCAGCGTGGCTCCAGCGTGGCTCCAGCCTGGCTCCTTACCTTTTGGATACAAGTTTAACTATTAGTGTCTGGATGAGACTCTAGACCTCCTGAGCTTCCCGGAACGAAGAGAATAAAGCAAGAAGAATTACAGAAGTCAGCGGAATGAAGACAAAGTTCATCATAGAAAGAGATATGGAAAAGTCGCCGCTGATAAGTAGCTTAAAACTTTTTTTTTGTGGGCTTTAGGGGATTGTGACTTTACTTAAATTCCTTTAAACAGTGGAACATACTTGGGGAGTATATGGGCAGGTTAAGTGCTTGAGATGAAGACCTTTTTGCCTTGGGAAGTGAAGCTCTCTGTCTTTGGGACTGGAATATTGGACGGAGATATTTGGTGAAGAATGAGATAAAGAGACTTTTGTGTTCTCAGCAGCCTGCCTTTAAAATGACACCCCATGTGTTTCAGCAACCCATATACAGCTCTGGAAGGACTGTGAAAATGGGAGGAAGAAAAATCATAATTTGTAGTTTCCGGGCGGATGCAAGTTATGAGAGTGAGACACCCTCTAAGCCTAAACTAAAAGAAGGGACTTTTCTCTCTGGAGTGAACTGAAGTGATTATTTAAGTAGACAACTGACTGAAGTGTTCTCTGTATGTTGCTGGTATGAGGAAAGGGAAGGGAGGGAATAGTCTGGAAATCTCATTCTGAATTGTTTTGTGTTATTAATAAATTTCTTCTTATACCCTTTTAAGTTTTAAGCCTGCTTTGTCTTCACTCCTAAATTCAATCCCCAAGAGAAATTAAATATATTAAAATTGGCAAACCCCAGTCACACCGTGACAGTGTGGGAGTGTTTATACCCTTGAGGAAGCCTAATGAAGGTATATTGTTGACTTTCCCAAGTGAAAGCAAAATGATCCCTATCTTCTTCTTGTATAGGTATCATGAAAAACGTCTTTGACATCAATAGTTGCCATGACTGAGTGAGCCTTTTCTTGAATTGATGTTATTAATTCAGCTAAATTTGGGACCACTGCTGTAAGAGGACCTGTGTCGGCATTAAGCTTGGGAAAATCAACTGTCAGCCTCCTCTTCCCATTGGGTTTCCGGACTGGCCACACTGGAGAGTTGTAAGGAGAATGAGTATTAATCATTACTCCTTGGTCTCGCAAATCCTGTATAACTGGTTTGATCCCTTCTTTGGCACCAGAGGGAAGAGGATATTGCTTTACATTAGTGATTTTGCTGAAAGGTAGGGAAGGAGCGACTTGTAGTAGTCTGATGTTAATGCGTGGTGAGCCGAAAGACCATAGGCAGACCTCTTCATCTAACCACTGTCTCCCAGCAAGGACATCCATTCCTAATAAATCAAGTGGAATATCTCCAATTACCATTTTGATAAGTAATTGATTTTCTTCTCCAGGTAGTGTCATTTTTACTAGGGCAATATCCATAACTTCAGTGGTACCTAAAGCATTGAGGACAAAACATTGTTTTCTTGTTGGGACAATTCCACATTTCTGGGCAGTCAAATTTGTTAATGCAGAAATTTGGACTCCTCTCTTCCCTGGGTGGGTGAAAAGACTAGAACTTATACAAGCACTGCTCAGCCTGCGCAAGATTCTCCCTCTTTAAGGGAAGGTAGACACACAACCTGCACAGTTTATTAGGAAAGGGAAAAGTATACATGCACACACACCCTACGCAGTTTTCCCCCCCTTATGGCAGGGTAGACACACAGCCTGCACGGTACCCCCTCCTAACTTCTTAGGAAAGGTTAGTACACATGTATACACACCCGACGCAGTTTTCCCCCCTTATTTTCAGGTAAAGCAGATACACAACCTGCACCAGTGTCCTGGTTTCTAGGACAGGCATCTGCCAATAAAAAGCAGAAATTCCCCTTTGAAATAGAGAATTTAATTTCACCCCCTCCAAGTGTTATAATTGTTTCAAATCAAGGACTCAAGGCAGAGATAAGGGGTAGAAGTAACAGCTCTTTTACTACTATATCTAACCACACAGGTAGAAAACAACAGCAGTTATTAAAATTACCGACAAAAAAACAGAGGAAAATAACCCAGTTCCAGTCCTTTCTTTAGCCGCAGACACACTCAGTCTGTGTCAGTTCTCTGAGCTGTGACACGTGGCAGGGCCGGCACAGCTGCAAGCGCAGGCAGGAGCGAGGGAGGTGGAGGACAGCAGCCACGGCCGGGCTGGCTCAGGTGGGAAACAGACTCCTGGCTCACTGTTGTGTTCAGAGACCAGTTGTATTCCCAGAGGTAGGAGGCTAAGCAGGACAGATGCAGGGAAGTTGACACAGGCGTCCAACTCTCCTGCCTCCTGGCCACGTGCTGAGCAGACCCGGGGGGTCCCTCCTCTCTGCTCCCTCGCCGGAAACACACCTGCCCTCTGAGTAGCCCCACCCGGAAGCCAGCATACACCTCCGGAAGCCACTCCCATCTACCTGCCCCATCCAGGGCCGTCAAAGACCCTGGGTGCAGCTGGCAGGTTTTGTTAGCATCACAATGGGAAAAATTCTCCAAACTCACCCAGTAAAGGAACAAAAACCCAACCCCCAACATTATCCACCCCAAATTTTTTCCATGCCAACATGCTACAGCAAATTAAAACCTTTAAATCATATACATACAGGCAGTTACAGGCACAGTATCATGGATAATTCACCCTAGAATAAGGTCTCCTTGGGGTATGCATCGGGTCTCTCCATCTTTTGCATCACCCACCAAGTGCAACCTGGTCCTTGAGCGAAAACCACCCCATAAACAGGATTGTCTTTGCTGGAGGCAGAGTTCACCCAAACAGTTTTCCCTAACATGCCTCTCAGGTGTACCACTGGGACCCTATCTCCATCTGGTGTTCCCAAGGGCTCAGATTGGGCAGGACCTGCTCGGTTAGTGGAACCTCGGGTATTCACTAACCATGTAGCCTTTGGTAGATTTATCTCCCAGTTCTTAAAAGTCCCCCCACCAAGTGCTTTTAAGGTGGTTTTAAGCAGGCCATTGCACCGTTCGACTTTCCCAGCCGCTGGTGCATGGTAGGGAATATGGTACACCCACTCAATGCCGTGTTCTCTAGCCCAGGTGCTAACAAGGTTATTTCTGAAATGAGTCCCATTGTCTGACTCAATTCTCTCAGGGGTACCATGTCTCCAAAGGACTTGTTTTTCCAGGCCCAGGATGGTGTTCCTAGCAGTAGCATGGGGCACAGGGTAGGTTTCCAACCACCTGGTGGTGGCTTCCACCATGGTCAGCACGTAGCGCTTGCCTTGGCGGGTCTGAGGCAGTGTGATGTAGTCAATCCGCCAGGCCTCCCCATACTTGTATTTGGACCATCGCCCCCCATACCAGAGGGGCTTCACCCGCTTGGCCTGCTTAATGGCAGCACAGGTCTCACAGTCATGGATAACCTGGGAAATACTGTCCATGGTTAGATCCACCCCTCGATCTCGTGCCCACTTATAGGTGGCGTCTCTGCCCTGATGACCTGAGACATCATGGGCCCATCAAGCCAAGAACAATTCTCCCTTATGTTCCCAATCTAAGTCTGTCTTTGACACCTCCATCTGTGCAGCCTGATCTACCCGCTCGTTGTGCCGGTGTTCTTCACTAGCCCGACTCTTGGGAACATGGGCATCCACATGGCGGACTTTCACGGGTAGCTTCTCTATCCGAGTGGCAATGTCTTTCCACTCATCAGCAGCCCAGATTGGCTTTCCTCTACGTTGCCAGTCAGCCTTTTTCCACCTTTCCAGCCAGCCCCACAGAGCATTGGCTACCATCCATGAACCAGTGTAAAGGTAGAGCTTTGGCCATTTCTCTCTCTCAGCAATGTCCAAAACCAGCTGAACAGCTTTGAGTTCAGCAAGTTGACTTGATCCACCTTCTCCTTCGGTAGCCTGTGAAACCTGCCGTGTGGGGCTCCATACGGCTGCTTTCCACTTCCGGTTCATTCCCACGATGTGACAGGAACCGTCGGTGAAAAGAGCGTAGCACGTTTCATCTGCTGGCAGCTGGTTGTACGGTGGAGCTTCTTCAGCCCGGGTCACTTGCTTCTGCTCCTCTTCATCAGCGAGACCAAAATCTTCACCTTCTGGCCAGTTTGTAATTATCTCCAAAATCCCAGGGCGATTTGGGTTACCAATACGGGCGCGCTGCGTGATGAGGGCAATCCACTTGCTCCGTGTGGCGTCAGTGGCATGGTGGGTAGAAGGAACCTTTCCTTTGAACATCCACCCCAGCACTGGCAGTCACGGTGCCAGGAGAAGTTGTACTTCTGTGCCAGTTACCTCTGAGGCAGCTTGAACTCCTTCATAGGCAGCCAAGATTTCCTTCTTCATGGGAGTGTAATTGGCTTCAGACCCTCTGTAACTTCTGCTCCAGAATCCCAGGGGTCGGCCTTGAGTTTCACCCGGCACCTTCTGCCAAAGGCTCCAGGACAGACCATGGTTCCCGGCTGCAGAGTAGAGAACATTCTTTACCTCTGGTCCTGTCCTGACTGGGCCAAGGGCTACAGCATCAGCGATCTCCTGCTTGATCTGGGCAAAGGCTTGCTGTTGTTCAGGGCCCCAGTGGAAATCGTTCTTCTTGCGGGTGACCAGGTAGAGAGGGCTCACAATCTGGCTGTACTCAGGGATATGCATTCTCCAAAAGCCTATGGCACCCAGGAAAGCTTGTGTTTCCTTCTTGCTTGTTGGTGTTGACATTGCAGTGATCTTATTAATGACCTCAGTGGGGACCTGGCGCCGTCCGTCTTGCCACTTCACTCCCAGGAACTGGATCTCTCAGGCAGGTCCTTTGACTTTGCTTTTCTTGATGGCGAAGCCAGCTTCCAGAAAAATCTGGATGATTTTCTCTCCCTTCTCAAAGACCTCCTTTGCCATGTTCCCCCACACAATGATGTCATCAATGTATTGCAAATGTTCTGGGGCCTCACCCTTTTCCAGTGCAGCCTGGATAAGTCCATGGCAGATGGTGGGGCTCTGTTTCCACCCCTGGGGCAGTCGATTCCAGGTGTACTGCACACCCCTCCAGGTGAAAGCAAACTGAGGCCTGCACTCTGCTGCCAAAGCAATGGAGAAAAATGCATTGGCAATGTCAATGGTGGCATACCACCTTGCTGCCTTGGACTCCAGCTCGTACTGAATGTCCGGCACGGCTGCGCTCAGCGGTGGAGTCACTTCATTCAATGCACGATAGTCCACAGTCAATCTCCATTCCCCCTCAGACTTGCGCACAGGGCAGATGGGGCTGTTGAAGGGTGAGTGGGTTTTGCTCACCACCCCTTGGCTCTCCAGCTCACGGATCATCTTGTGGATGGGGATCACAGCATCTCGATTTGTCCGGTACTGCCGGCGGTGCACTGTCATGGTGGCAATTGGTACCTGTTGCTCTGTCACTTTCAGGAGTCCCACTGCAGATGGATTTTCTGGCAGTCCAGGCAAGGTGTTCAACTGCTTAATACTCTCTGCCGATAGAGCAGCTATTCCAAAAGCCCACCTGAGTCCCTTTGGATCTTTGTAGTAGCCATTCCTGAGGAAGTCTATGCCTAGAATGCACGGTGCCCCTGGGCCAGTCACAATCGGATGTTTCTGCCACCCCTTTCCTGTCAGGCTAATCTCAGCTTCCAGCAAAGTGAATTCCTGTGATCCCCCTGTCACCCCAACAGTGGAAACAGGTACCTTCCCCACATGTTCTGATGGTATCAGGGTGCATTGTGAACCAGTATCAACTAACACTCTGTGTTTCTGTGGCTTTGATGTGCCAGGCCATCGCACCCACACTACCCAGTAGATCCTGTTATCCCATGCCTCTCCCTGGCTAGAGGCAGGGCCCCTCTAGCCCTGGTTATTATTTCCTTCCTGGGCATACATAGTGGAGGTCCCTTCCAGGGGATCTGACAGATCATCCTCCCTTCTGTAGTACCCTGCACCTTGGTTGTGGGAGGTCGAGGCTACCTTCATTTTAGCGCGGTTCCCTCGGCTGGCATTTCCCTCCCTGAGCTGACGCACCCGTGCTGCCAGGACAGAAGTGGGCTTCCCATCCCATTTTTCCATGTCTTCCCCATGGTCTTGCAGGAAGAACCACAGGTCAGTTCGTGAGGGGTATCCTCTGTCCCTAGCTGGGGGGCGTTGGGTGTGAGATTTGGGGCCTGTGACTCGTACTGGTGCTGCACTGATCTTCCATATCTCCTCCCTTACAATCTCCCTCACCTCTCCTTTTTACCCTCTCACCCCCTTCATCTCCTCTTGGACCTCTTGGAGGTCCCTGGCCACAGCAGAGACCTTGGCCTGCACTGGGCCATTAATCATACTATCAAAATTTCTGAGCTTGCTGGCAACAGACCCCACTGTCTCTCGGTGGTCATCAGCCTTAATCAGTGCAATGTAGGTAGTAAATTCAGATGGCCCCAGGTTTGCCAGATTCCACAACATCTGCCCTGTGCACCTGACCTTATTAGGGTCATTGTCATGCTGTCCATCCCTCCCAAAGAGTACCTCCAATACTGCCACCTCCCTCAGCTGCTGGATCCCTTCATCAATGGTCTTCCAGCACATTCTATGGTGGTGCTCCTGCATTCTCTCTTTGTGGATAAACTTCTCTCTCACACTCAATAGAAGCCGTTCCCAAAGGGAAAGGAGGCCTTCCTCCCTTACGAATGTCTGATCCACACCTGAGTCCTGGGACAAGGATCCCAAATTCCTGGCCTCAGTGCCATCCAGTTGTACACCTGTTCCCGTAAGGCCCCAGACCCGGAGTAACCAGGTTGTAAAAGGCTCACAGCCCGTCATACAATGTCTTTTTGCAGGTTATGGAGACTGTCATATGAGAGAGACTCGGTGACAATCTCAACCTCTGGCTCCCCTGCTGGCTGTGTGGGCCCTCCTTGCTGATCCCCACTATCTAGGTGCCTTGTTTTAATCTTAGATTTCCTAGTTTCCACAGGGGCAACTGCTGCTGGCTGTGGCTGCCCCTGTGATCCAGCTGGAACCTGGACAGATGTAACATCTACGGGTTCCACTGCAGCACCATCAGACTCTCCCTCTTTAGGGCAGGGGGAGGGTTTCTCGCTAGCTGGGAAAAAGTGCTCCTTCAACATCTGGCCTATTTCCTTCACGAGAACCCTCACCCACTCTGGGTGGTTCATTTCTGAAGCGGGCTGAGGGGCAGCATCAGGCTCTGGGACAGCATCTCTAGTACCTAGCGTAAGGTCAGGCTCTGGGGCAGCACTTCTGTCAGGTAGGTAGGTATCAGGGTTGTTATCCAAGCCAATATTCCCTTATCTCTGAATGCTAAATAGAACAGGTGTATCAGCAACACCAGCCACTGTGTGATATCATTAGCATTTAAAGCAGATCTGAAATCCTTGAAAACTGGTGCGATAGCCATAAAAAACCGGGTGATGGGTTGGGAAAAGGTTTCCCTTGCATTCATTGCCTCACAGTAAGTACCATTATTGAAGTAACCCCAGATGGCGCTGCCATGCCATCTCCGGCGGGGTAGGCGGAGGCCGCCGGCCGGCCAGCCCCGCTGCCGGATAGACCTGGCATCCTTGTGCTATTTCAGAGCTGGGGGTACCCCACAGCCCCATTTCACTTCGGAGCTGAATGGCTTTCTAGCAGCCCTGTCTCTCCCGGCAAACCAGATTTCAAGACCAAGAAATATTTTCGACAACGTTTTATTTTATTTATTTTATTTTATTTTGTTTTCCTTTTATTTGCTTTTTCTTTTCTTTCCTCCTTTTTTTTTTTTTTTTTTTTTTTTCTACGAATGCATCTTCAATTTGCTTGGAATGAAAATCTTTTATGGAAAATAAAATTCTTGGCAAATCTTACTTGTTTTCCCTTTGCGCCCAGACCGCTCCCAACCAAACTGATGGGCAGCCTGTGCCCTGTGCTTGGCCTGCTGACACAGCGACCCACCCGAACAGCATCCCCATGACCCCTCCTTCCCTCCCCCAAACCCCAGAGACACTAGCTACACAGCCCCCCCACAAAACAGAACCTCACAGGCCACAGCACGGGGAGGGGAAGCATGTACATGCAGCAGAAATTGGCACAAAGCCCCTGGTCCCCAGCACAGCTCGCCCCGCCTCATCTCGCCCGACGGAGGAGGCTGCGGCGGAGTGGCTGGCATCGCTGCCAACAAGCGCAAGGCCGCTTTTGGGCCAGTTCTTCCACAGAAGGTCCACAGAAGTCTTTGGCCCTCGGCGCGGGTCTGGGGGGCCGTGGGGGCTCCGTGCCGGGGCACCCCAGGCTGGCACAAAGCTGGCAGCCCTCCGACCGCATTCCCACAGAGAGACAAACACAGCGACAGACGGAGACGCAGGCACAGACACAGACACACACAGAGACAGAGACACCCCCCACCCTCTCTCATGCCCTCTCCCCGTCCCTGCTCCCCGCCACCCCCACCCCCCCCCGCCTGTCTTTCCCTGCCAGTCATTGACGCTGGGGGGCGACCCCCCCCTCCACCATCAGCATTCCTGGCGCCGCTTTCAGGCTTTCCCTGCCCCCGCCCATTGTCGGCTGGGGGCGCCCCACCCTCCACCATCAGCATTCCTGGCGCCACCAGGCTTTCCCGCCCCGCCCATTGTCAGTTGCGGACGCCCCGCCTCCGCCCATTGTCGGCCTACACCATCAGCCTCCCGGCGGCATTTTCAAACTTTTCCCGCCCAGGGTCCCAACGGCCACTTCACCCAGCGGCAGGGGCAGAGGCGGCAGGGAGAGGAGGGGGCTCATGCCGAGGCGAGCAGGCTGAGAGCCTGGTGCAGAAGCAGGGCTGGCGGCGGGCTGCCAGTGGTGTTGGGAGGATTGGCACGGTCTGTTCCTTTTCAATGAAACTTTGCTTTCAGCTCTCTCTGAGCCTTTCGGTCTGGTGGCGTTCCTTCCCGCTCGGCCCCGGTTCCGCTCAAACCTGCGTCAGGGCGGCAGCGCGGCGGGCAGCTGAGGGAGTGAGCGATGCAGAAGTGAGTCCGGGAGCCGGGCTGCTGTCTATTTGGGCACAGGGCGGGGGCGCGGGAGCACTGCCAGCTCCTCTCGGGGAGCGGTTGGAGAAGCGGGCTGCTGGCAGACGGTCAAGGGAGCCTGCTGGGGCTAAGCTGCGGCTGGGGAAGTGCCCGGCGGACCTCAGCAGTGGCCGCTGGGACGTGGAACTGGCAGGGACAGCGGCGCAGGCCGGGAGCGAAAGTCGCCCGCCTTGACAGAGCGGCTTTTGAGAAGGGGGAAGAGCGGGCGTGAGCAACAGCGTGTGCGCGGCTGTGTGCACGCGGACCTGCCGGACGTGCAGGCCGCCCCTGCCGAAGGCTTGCTCGTCAGGCGGGACAGGGCAAGGGGGCCGCTCGTCCGATGGACGCGAGGCGGCGCCACTTGTTCAGCGGTAAGGACGGCTGATGGTAACTGGCGTCAGCCGCCAGAGACTAAGAGCGGCGGAGGGCAACAGGTCTACCCCACAGTAGGCCGCCAAAGACTAAGACCGGCCAACGGTAACAGGTCTACCCAGCCATCGGCCGGCAAGGACTAAGGTAAGTGGCGGGTAACCGGTCTGCATGCCAGTAGGCTGGTACAGACCCAGGGCGGCGGAAGGCAACTGGCCTAACCCGGCATTAGACCAGTACAAACCCAGGGCAGCTAAGGACACCTGGTCTACCCTGGTGTCGGCCGCCAACAACTAAGGCCGGCCGACAGCAACAGGTCTACCCAACTATCGGCCGGCAAGGGTCAAGGTAAGCGGAGGGCAACTGATCTACCCCAGGGCAGGCAGGCAGGGACCAAGGCTGGCCACTGGCAACAGGTCTACCCAGCTATAGGCCGGCAAGGACCAAGGTAAGCGGGGGGCAACTGATCTACCCCAGGGCAGGCGGGCAAGGACTAAGGCCAGCCAACAGCAACAGGTCTACCCAGCTATAGGCCGGCAAGAATCAAGGTAGGCAGGGGGCAACCCCACAGCAGGCTGCCAAAGACTGAGACCGGCATACGGCAACAGGTCTACCCTGGTTCCTCTCACCAGGCAGCCAAGGCCGGTCGAGGAAGTCCACCCTACCCAGCACCCACCTGCACGGGAAAGCACCGGGCGGGACACCGCGCGCACCTCTATCAGCTCTCTCAAGCCCTGACCACCAGACTTGCAGACGCGCTGCAACAGGCGCCACGCTCACCTGCCTCACCCCGCCCAGCGCAGAGAGGCACCAGGTCTACCTTCTCGCCCAGAGACAGCAGCGAACAGGATCCCCTGTACACCGCGCACGCGCGCAGTGAAGGGAAACTGGCCACCGTCGCCGCCCCGCGTATCAGGCCTGGGACCCGCGCAGAGGGAAGTTGAGGACGCGCGGCCCAGCGAGGCCTCTCTCTGGGAAGCACACGCACGCTTTTCCCCCAGCGCGCCGCTGGCTGCACGTGGCCCTTGCTCGGTGCCCGGCCCCCGGACTCCGTGTATTGGGCCCGGGACCCACACGGAGGAAGGCGCGAAGGTGGACCAGGTGAGCAAGGGCGCCCCGCGTGCCCTTGCAACCAGAGACCCCTGTCAGCCCTGGCCCACGGAGAGAGGCCTCGGAGGAGGAGGAAGGAAGGAAGGAGGAGGAAGCACCACTGCACCCGCACACCGGAGTGTCGGGGGGGCCGGCCGTTCAGTTCAAGTGACGAAAGCTTGTGTCAAGGGCTGATTCTCAATAGATCACAGCAAGTGAGCTGCTCTGCTATGTACGAAACCCTGACCCAGAACCAGGTCGTCTACGAATGATTTAGCGCCGGGTGCCCCACGATCAGGCGGTACACGACGGGCGAAAGGCAGCGCCGCATCTGTCCGCCCCTCTGGTCCCGACCATGAGCGGTGCTCCGCACCAGGCCCACCCCAGGACGGGCGGGGGGCCGGCTATTTTGAGCCCACTGAGGCGCCGGCGGCGCTGCGGTATCGCTACGTCTAGGCGGGATTCTGACTTAGAGGCGTTCAGTCATAAGCCCGCAGGTGGTAGCCTCGCGCTAGTGGCTCCTCAGCCAAGCGCACGCACCAGGGGTCTGAACCTGCGGTTCCTCTAGTACTGAGCAGGATTACTATTGCAACAACACATCATCAGTAGAATAAAACTAACCTGTCTCACGACGGTCTAAACCCAGCTCACGTTCCCTATTAGTGGGTGAACAATCCAACGCTTGGTGAATTCTCCTTCACAATGATAGGAAGAACTGACATCGAAGGATCAAAAAGCAACATCGCTATGAACGCTTGGCCGTCAAAAGCCAGTTATTGCTGTGGTAACTTTTCTGACACCTCCTGCTTAAAACCCAAAAAGCCAGAAGGATCGTGGGGCCCTGCTTTCACGGTCTGTATTTGTACTGAAAATCAAGATCAAGCAAGCTTTTGCCCTTCTGCTCCACGGGAGGTTTCCGTCCTCCCTGAGCTCGCCTTAGGACACCTGCGTTATGCTTTGACAGTTGTACTGCTCCAGTCAAACTCCCCACCTGCCGCTGTCCCCGGAGCAGGTCGCGGCCAGTGCACGCCGGCCACTTGGTGCCAGAAGCGAGAGCCCCCCTCAGGGCTCGCCTCCCCTCCTCACCAGGTAAGTGAAAAAACTATCAGAGTAGTGGTATTTCACCGACGGCCGGGACTCCGATAGGCGGGTTGCCCCGCACCGCCGAGCGCGCGCCTGGCCTCCCACTTATTCTACACCTCTCATGTCTCTTCACAGCGCCAGACTAGAGTCAAGCTCCACGGGGTCTTCTTTCCCCGCTGATTCCGCCAAGCCCGTTCCCTTGGCTGTGGTTTCGCTGGATAGTAGGTAGGACAGTGGGAATCTCGTTCATCCATTCATGCGTGTCACTAATTAGATGACGAGGCATTTGGCTATTTTACGAGCAGAGAGACGTCTCCGCACCTTTTCCGGGTTAAGTAAGGGTGGCCCCTCCACCCAAGTCAAGATCGGTAATTTGTCCAAAACACAAAGTGTTTTGGGATGCAGCCATGACACACCATGCGGTGCCACGGGATATTACTTAGCGCCACGCGGCGCACGGATCTGAGGCCTCCTACCGGACAGTCCAGCTCACCATCGGACTGTGGCATCACCTGAAAACTTCCAGTGACTTGGCCCTGTACAGACACGAGTGCGAGTGGACCTTGGTAGGGGACCCAGAACTGCACATAGGCGCCCGATGGGGTCCAGTACCCTATCACACTCTCCACTGCTCAACGCCACTGGGTTGGGACCAGCGCAGAGCCACCTGTGGCAGTGCGTGAAACAGGCCCGGGCTCGCCCCCAAGACTTGGGACACCCAGCGATGCAGAACAAACCACCGCTACAGGAGCACCGCTCTGCCATACAGTTGCTTAAGCCTGACAACACAGAGCCGTCGCCTCCGGGCTCTGGAGGGCAAGCCAAGCTGGCCCTGGCAAGTATCAGGCAATACCTCTCGGTCCATTGGGGGTCCCAGATGGACCATGACAGCACTACCCCTCAAGAGCTGCCATGCTTTACCCAGCGTCACCACCCGGCGGGCAAGGGACCTGGCAACTTGTGTTGCATGACCCCCTGGCTTGAGAATCACACGTTGACACAAGCTTTTGTCACTAAGGTACTGCCGAGTGGTCAGTGGCCACTCAGAGGGCATCAAATCTTTACTGGCAGTGGCCCATTCCAATACCACTGCCAGTTTGTCCAACTGATTCGGCCGGTGGACAAGGGCTCTGGGAAGAGGGCACCCCCATGGAGATGGGTGAGCCTCAACTTTCTAGCTGGTTACAACTAGATTTGATTTCTGCATTTTTGTGAAACTGCAAGTGGGTCGCGACTCCACCGCAGGGGAGGGATGCCAGCAACCCCCCACTCACACTGGGGCAAAAGTCAACTTAGCCACCCTTTATGGGTGTCCAGCGGGACCGCGAGGAGTTGTGACTTCCGCAACCAGGCCCAGTCAGTAACTAGCCCTCTCAGGCTGCTTAATAAACATATAAAGATTATATGTTCCTTCTCCGAGTTAAGTAAAGGTGGCCCGTCCACCTGGTCCAGATTAGAATTTGGACCCAAAAGTTGGGTGATGGTAATTGACACATTAGAAGGATGAACCCCTCCCACCCAAAACCAATTCCACTGTCCAGGTCACCGACAGCCAGGAAGGGGCCGACAAGTTTATTGAAAAGGTACAACAGACCGTGCTTTGCTGGTAAATATATGTACAATATCAAGAGAAGTGAGGAGCGCTCTGGATGCTAGGGCCCGGGCAGTCTTCCCTAGCCTCATTTTAGAGAGACCTAGGGCCGTTAACAACTCAGAGTTCTTCTCATACCACTTCCCCCGCACCCCAAGGGGAAAGCCCACAAACTCAATCTCTGCTGCATTTGTTAAATCTCTAATTTGATGTACTAGGCACTGATATTTCTTAGCCTTCTCTGCAGCCGCCTCCTTCAAAGATGACTTATTATGCTTGTACCTCACTGTCACGTCAACCACAAGTGCCTTATTTCCCTTCACAAAAATCAAGTCCGGTTTAAACAATTCTTTATTCTCATCCCGTATGTGCAGTTCCTGAAACACCGACCAACCCTCCCTCTTAGATTCATTGCTAAGAGTCTCACAGATGGAATTATGCCGCTTAATCCTGGCCTCCTTAGTGATTGGGCAGCTCCTGATTATGTTGTTTCATAATCGGCGTCACAGTGCCTGCAAGATCTCGCGCAGTCATCCTTTCTACCCCTGGCCAGGAATTCCCTTGTGGGGTAGACATTTGCTCTTAGTTGCAATGCTGTAATCAATTTCCTGTGAGGAATGCCTCTGTATCGGATTAGCCATCCATTACTGATGGAATCATTCTCAAAATTCTCAATACCATGGCCCTGGGCAACCAGGTGTTTCCATCTATTAAATTCTACTTTCCGCCAATCACAAGGTCTCGGGTAGCGAACTTTGGGAACGGGAGCCTCCCATTCTGACAGACCTTCATCTACACTTCCAACACAGACTTCCACTGGAATAGGTTCCCAAATTGTCGGGATGGACTCCTTCTCCCCACCAGCTCGCACCCATAACTTTTCATATAATAATTCCAGATGTTCTCCCCTCAAAAATGATATCAGAGTCTCATCCAAAGACTGAGCTAATCTATGCAGTCTTCACGCCTGTATACTTGGAACAAGCGCCGATAACTTGATAATACCTAAACCACCATCCTTACATCTCAAATACAAGATCGCGTCACACGTACTCGGAGGGAGGTGAAGCCACCCCTTGACTTCATTCCTAATAATTAAGTCAAGGGCTTTGAGGGGCCCACTTTTAAACTCGGTGTAGTCAGCCGAATATACCAGTCTCGGAATGGTATAAGTCCTCAGTATACGGACTTTTTGGAGAGGTTTAAGTGGTGCATCCCCAATCCGATGGAGCCACTCCTCTAACATCTTTGACAGACCTGAATCAGCGAAGCCAGTCCAGGGATCAACATGTATACCAAGATATTTCTCCGAACTCCCTGGGTCAATCATGTTAAGAGGGGAAACTTTGATAGTCCAAGCTGGACAATCGTTGATGGTATACGAGTCTTTAGTTGGCTTGATGTAAAAGCCATGACATTTCTCCCTCTTCGTCTGGAGACCCATAAGATCACAAAAAGTCTCTAAAATCTTGATGTTACCACACATTCCATCCCAGAAGTCACTTAACAATACCAAATTGTCCGCAAAGGCCATAGCTGTAAGTCTTGAACTTCCTCGATGGAACCCATAACCATCCGTCTCCAATTTACACAGAAGAGGATCAAGCGCAAGATTAAATAGTATAGGTGACATTGGGTCTCCCTGTTTGACCCCTGTCAAAATTTTGCTGCAACTAATTATTGGCACTGCTTCTGGTGGTTGCCCAGAGCCCGGTCCACGGGCCTAAAGTTGGACGCAGTCAGCAGCGTGGTGGAGGGACCCACTGTTGACTTTGACATCCTTCACTTGGACATGACTAGATTTGTTTTCCGGATCTGACAATGGTACAACCGGTCCTCGTGCAGTACATATCAACGGCCACTCCGACTGACCCTCAAGATTTGAGGGTCACAATGGCCGAGACTCCATCTGTGCCTCCCATACTGTGTGATGAGGGGTTCGATCTGGTTTGTCTAGAGTTTGTAAACTCCTCCTATAATGAGGAGGTTGGATTCCATCTAGAGACTATTTGGGAGGGCTTGGCCACGTTACCTGAGCCATATGAGACATTGCCTTTGCGGCTGGCTCAGGGAGATAAATCTGAGTGTGTTCAAACGGTTGTCAAAGTGCCTAAGACACCTGAGGCTCTTCCTGGGCCCAGCGGGGATCAGACACTGATTAGAACACCTGTGATGTCCATCCCGGACAAAAATCCAGCTTGTCCACGTTGTGCCACCCGTTTTACTCGGATGCTGGGGTTGATTGAACATCTAAAGAGAGATCATGGGCAGAAAAAGACCTGGTGTAAGTGCTCGAAGTGTGGTAAACAAAATCTTAAATACCATAGTATTGCTTGTCACTTCCCACGGTGCAAGGGGGAGGTGTGTGTGGTTCCAACCAGTGATTGGGTTTGTGAGGTATGCCAACGGAGTTTTACCACCAAGATCGGCCTGGGCCAACACAAGAGGTTGATGCACCCTCTTGTGAGAAACATGGAACGGATTGAGGCCTCCCATCTAAAGGTGTCATCATTATGAGGGGCCCACAAAAGGGTGTAGACGGAAGAGGAAGAGGCTCTTCTGAGTCAGCTGGTTGTGACTTATGCTGGTAGAAAGAACATCAACCAACTAATTATGGAGCATATTCCATCTAAAACCGCAAAGCAAATCAGTGATAAAAGATGCCTTCTGATGAAAGTTCCTTCCAAGCAATTTCGATCTGAAGAGGAAGGCGGGAGAAAAGAAGAACTTTCCCACGGTGCTGATTTGCCACAGGAGGGACAGTTGAAGCTCCACTACTCTGATGCCATCAAGAGAAAGTTGGCGGCATATGGATTCACTAGCTGTCATGAGGCCTTCGAAAAGGTTTTTGAAGGACAAGATCGGCAAATAGTGGTGAATGAGGTTTATGAGAAGTTCTTTGGTGGCCCGAGTGGGCTTAGCCAGGATGTAAAATCTTCCAGGGGCCAAAAACCACAGAAGAGGCAGAAAGCATCCAAGGCAACAACTAATTGGATGTGAAAAAAGGCAAAGAGAAAAGGGAAATGTCTTTGATATCAGAGGCTGTTTCATTTGCACAGAGGGAGACTCGCACGGATTATCTTGGATAACACCGAGGTTCTTCAGTGCCAAATATCATTTGGCATTGTCCACACTGCTTTTAAAATCAGATGGGAAACATCGGTTGGTATTAAGGGTCTTGAATCCTTCCCACCACATGGGAAGGCTGATAACACCGTTTTTCAAGCCCTGATTACGGAAAAAGAAATAGAAAAGAACTTGAAAGAGATGTCAAGGACCTCTGCTCCCGGGCCAGATGGGATTACTTTGGGTCAGCTTCTTGTAAAAGACCCAAAGTTTTCTCTGTTGATGGAGATCTTTAACCTCTGGCTATGTACTGGAACAATACCTGATTTGCTCCGGAACTGCCAGACAGTCTTGATTCCGAAATTCACCTACCCTGAAAGGCTGGGCGATATCAACAACTGGAGGCCTATCACCATTGCTTCGATGGTGCTTAGGTTGTTTTCCAGAATTGTGACGGCGAGACTGGTCCAGGCTTGTCCCATTAACCCCAGGCAAAGGGGATTTATTCGGGCATCAGGATGTTCCGAAAACCTCAAGCTATTGCAGCTTGTGGCTAGACATGCTAAAAGGGAGCATCGTGAACTTGGGGTCGTGTTTGTGGACATTGCCAAGGCTTTCGACACCATCAGTCATGAACATATTATTACGGGTCTGATACAGAGGGGGGTTGACCCCCACATGATTCAGTTGGTTACTGAGTTGTACAGGAACATCTGGTTTGGGAACAGAGAGGACATAAGAGAGTCATAGTTACTCCCGCCGTTTACCCGCACTTTCTTGAATTTCTTCACTTTGACGTTCAGAGCACTAGACAGAAATCACATCGCATCAACACCCGCCTCGGGCCTTTGTGATGCTTTGTTTTAATTAAACAGTCGGACTCCCCTGGTCCGCACCAGTTCTAAGCCAGCTGTTGGGACTATGAAAGCCTGCACTTTTTGTTGTAGTACTTTTTCTTTGCAAGCAGATGCTTGTTGTTTTGAAGGAGGTTGGGATCTGCAACAATGCAAGGGTGGGGTGGTACATAGAGCTTGAGAGACAGTGCATGTCTCCAGGGAGGTGAATTGCAGCGAGTTACATGTTGAGAAGCTGGTCATACAGAACACACTATGAAAGGAAGAGGCTGTGCTGCATTTACCTTATTTTGCCGCTTTTAAACTGCTAAGCAAACAATGAAATGCTGCCTCTTCCTTCCGTGCTACATGCAGGACCACATTCTGTCAGTCTCCAAGAGCCAGGATCCACAGTGGCGCTCTTCCCTGCACTGACCCCGCATGAATGGGGCCAGGCCAGGAAAGCGCCTGGCTTTTCTTGGGCACTGCCAGCGCCCATCAAAACAACCACATGGTGGCGCTGTCAACTCGCAAAAGAAGGCACCACACCCAGCCAGGCTCGAAACGGGCGAGTTCAGAGCCAAGTTGCAAACGCCCCTGCTCCTAAATGCCAGCACAAAAATATTTCCCCGATCTTCTCCTTCTAGCTGCACACTCCTCTTTGCCATTTCTCGAAGGAGAAGCACAAATGCAAGGCCAGACCTAAACAAATGGGTATAGAGTTTAGGTGCAGAATGGTGAGCAAGTCAATCCAAGGCCTGCATGTGTGTGTGTGTGTGTGTGTGTGTGTGTGTGTGTGTGTGTGTGAGGTTGTGTACCGAGGTCTGTGGGGTGCGTGTATGTGTGTGTGCATGGGTCAGGTGTATTCGGGCATCACGTGCAGGGTGCAATGCCAGTGGCAACCACCCCACCACCAAGAATGTGTGGGTGAGAAAGGAATAAGATGAATGTGTCTTTACAAATAGACCATATGAATATGCTAATAGACAAAGCTAGGAACTTAGAGTTTGTGAAGTAACAGAAGAAACCCTTAGTTCTAGAAATCATTAACAATCAACAGAGACTGTTGCTCATCAAAGGCTCTGTTAAATTCGTGAAACTAGAGCAAGAGAAGAGAGACTTAATAGAATTAGGAAGAGTTTATTTTTCTTCCTTTTCTATTAAAAAAAGGACGGTGCATATTAAAGTGGTGCATGGAGTAGGTGATTCAAGAAGCCTGTACCTTCCAATGATTTCAGGCATTGGGGAAAGGAAGATGGTGATGCAGTGGGGAACTTAGGGTGGCCTATTTCCATGGGAAACAAAAGTCACCAACCTAGTTCCTGACATCAGTTTAGAGGAGGAATTTAGCAATCCAAAGGCAGCCAGGGTTCTCAGTGGTGGCAGCTTGGGTCTGTGAGAAATCCTGCGCCATTCAGAATTTCAGCAGGGAACAGACCAGTCCCAGGCACAGGGCCCTGAGCAAGAATGGTCACCCTTTCCCCTGTGAAAAAAAGTTCACGCCCCCAGTTTCCTGACATCAGTTTGGAGGAGGTGTTTGGCAATCCAAAGCAGAGAGGGTTCTCAGTCGTGGCAGCCTGGGTCCGGGAGAAATCCTGCTCTGTTTGGAATTTTAGCAGGCAGAAGGCCAGTCCCAGCCACAGGCCCCTGGACACAAATGGTGGGCCATTTACCTGTGAAACAAAATTAACCCAAAGTTTACAGAAATCAGTCTGGAGGAGACCTAAACCTAAACCTAACCCTAATGCTAACCCTAACCCCCTAACCCTAACCCTAACCCTAACCCTAACCCTAACCCTAACGGCAATTATCTAATTAAATTTTTATGCAGTTAACTATTTGTTGTCTCATTAGTTGATAGGCTAATTAAATTAGTATTCCAGATGGGAGTAGGGATGCAATGCTTAATCAAGTTGATTTTTAGTTAGTTTCATGCGCAGTACTAATTCGGGCTTGTATACAATCTATTTAAAATCTCTAAATTCCATAACCATGGTGGCGTCTAGAATGTCATGTGCTACTGGACAAAGATGGCGGCCCCAATGAAGTCACGTGCTACTGGACAAGTAAGACAGCCTCCGGGAAGTCATGTGATACCAGACAA
>JAREIS010000986.1:0-33544 GCA_030060385.1 Muscicapa striata striata
GGGTAGCCTGAACTTCTTTTAAAACTTTGCCACTTTAATGGGATCCGAATCTTCAGGGAAATTCCCAGTTAGGGTCGAATTCCTTTAAAACTGCCCAGTTCTTCCAATCTACCATTTCCTTATATCGTTAACTGAACTCCAAATAGGATCCCAACTTAATATTTTAAAAATGAACAAAGGATGCAAAATTCAAAGAGTAAGGCAGAAACAGAGGCAGAAAATCCCGTGCTGCCTCTCCTCTAATAAACAGCACCAACCAAGGTATACATTCCTGTGGCTGATTCAACATTCTTATAACCCTCCTGCATATCATCACCACCAAGCCTAGCCCAATGAGTATTTTTGTTAATGCCCCTTTAATACAAAAACTGCGTATTAAAGACAGCATCGGGCTATTTCGGATAAGCAAATAGACCTAACGACCACAATGGTATCAGTACTTCAAAGAAACCCATAGACCATATATACAGGCAACTCCCAAACCAAAGACATCATAGATTCAACAGACATCATACCGATACCAGCCATCAAAACAGAATATTATTATTATAATAAAAGTTTTTTCCACTTTTTTCCGCTTCCCGACGGCCACCAAATTATTTGTCCCAGTTTAGACAAATTAGGAAAAACCTCCTAAAGAACTCAGAAAGGATTCTTTCCAGGGGAAAGTGGAAAAAACTTGTTTATTGACAAAACACAAGAAAAACACTTCCCAGTCAGACCGGATGGAAAACAAAACGAATTTCACCGAGGCAGGAGACGAACTCGGAGATCTTCGCTGGGAAGGGCAGCAGAGCTTTGGCAAGCTTCCAGCGGCACTCTCTGAGGTTCAGATGTGTTCCTCTGGAAGCCGGTTCCGATCTTGGGGGAAAAGGGAGGGGGAAAGAGGGGCAGCAAAGCCAAGCTGGGGGGTAGCAGCCAGCTGGGGGTAGCAAAGCAGCCGGGGGTAAGCAGCTAAGCAGCCGCCACAGCCGAGCAAAAGCAAAGCCCGGGGGCAGACCCAAGGGCCACCTACACATGAGGACGAGACGTGACCTCGCTTCCTGTCCCTTCATCCAAAGAGCCGCCAGCCAGGGGACAGGTGGCCCCAGCAGCGAGTGACAGCCAGTGCCCATGGCCGGGGACACCGGGATGGCCGGGAAGGTGGCGCTGCTCCTGTGGGGTGAGTGCCCCGGGCACGGGCCTGACACCCTGGGGATGGGCCCTGGTGAGGCAGAGAGCGGTGGGGAGGGGGCACAGGGGGGCTGTGGGGTCCCCTGAGGTCCCCAAGGCCAGCAGAGCCAGGGCATGGGCATGGACCCCAGTGTGACCAGAGTTGGGGGGTGGCCATGGGGACAGGAACAGGGGGACAAGAGTAGGGGAACAGGGATGTGGGGCCGGGAACAGGGGGATAGAGGTGTGGGTACAAGGCTGTAGCAAAAGGAACTTTGGGGCTGGGGCAGCTGTGGGGACAGGGACAGGGATAAGGGCCACATCCCATGCAGATGGGATGCCATGGGAATGGGATCATGGGCACAGGGCCATGAGGATGAGGCTGTGGGGACCGGTGCTGTAGGGCTGGGGCAGGTGACCTGTGCACCCATGGGATTTCCACAGTGTCCCCATGTCCTGCCTCAGTAAAGGTTCACCAAGGTGTCCCTGTGCTCAAAACCTCTGTGCTACGTCTGTGTTCCCATGGGGACAGTCTTGGGACCAACACCACACCAAGTCCCCGGGGTTCTGCTGTCCCCACTGTGCCACCCCCACCCAGCCCTGTCCCTTCTCCCTTCCAGCCCAGACCCTCGGCCTCGCTGGTGAGTCCTCGGGGGATGCCATGTCCCTGCCCCGCTGTCCCCAGCCCCGTGGTGGCCCTGGCAGGCTGGTGTCCCCTGTCACCCGCAGGTGCCCAGAGCACCCAGCTCCTGGTGGAGCCCCCTGGACGCCGGCGGTGCTGTGGGACCGGGTGACACTGACCTGCCAGGGCTCGGGGACCGCCAGTGCCACCTCCTGGTACAAGGACGAGCGGCGCTGGGGGCAGGAGGGACACGACAGAATTTCTATCACAGAGAGTGGCACCTATACATGTGGCAGACCTGGCACAGGGCGCAGCTCACCCGTGACAGTGTCAGATGGTGAGGAGGGGGGTGGGTGTCTGCACCCTGGCACTCATTGGGACCCCAAAGGCTCAGGGTGGACTCAGCTCCATGGGCCAGCCCCTGGTGTGACCAGAGACTGTCCCCTGCTCTGGGGACATCTCAGAGCATTCTCATGCAGGGGGACCCCCATGACGGAATTGGCCAACTCTGGTGAGGCCCAGTGGTGGGGGTCCCGTGACACCAGTGTGACAGATCTCTCCTGTTCCTCAGACTCGATGGTGCTGCAGGTTCCACCCCGGGCACTGCTGGTGGGGGACACACTGACACTGCGCTGCCGGGGCAGGCAGAACAATTCGGTCACCAGGGTTTCCTTCTACCGGGACGGACAAGAATTGGGGGTGCTCCACAATGGGATTGAACTGTCCCTGTCCCCTCTGCAGCTGCACCACAGTGGCCACTATCATTGCAGGGGCTGGATGAAATACTATGGGTGGTGGGAGCAGTCGGCAACAGTGCCAGTGTTAGTGCAAGGTGAGCACCTCACAGCTGCCACCCCAAAACCCCATGGCCCCTCCCCAGCAACTCGGGGTCACAAATCCCCCTGTCATATTCCCAGAGCTCATGCCTGTCTTTGTGCTAGAGAGTCCCCCTGAACTCACTGAGGTATCCCCTCTCAAACTCAGCTGCCTCAGCACCCCCAGCCCCTTGCAGCCCCCAACCCCGGCTTGTACCGCTTCTACCGGGATGGGCAGTTGGTGGGGGCCTTCTGTGTCCACTCATCGCTCTCTGTGTCCCCTCACCTCTCTATGGGGTGACCCCGTCCACATTTCGGCATCAAACATATCCCTCCTGCCCACATTCCACCCACGCTGGGTGCCAGCCCCTCCACCTGGCCTCAGCCCTGTCTGTGTCCCCGCAGTGCCCGTGGCCAATGCCACCATCACCCCCGGTCCCCGGCACTCCAGGTGTGCCCAGGTGACCCCGTGACCCTGCGCTGCTCGGTGCAGGTGGGCTCAGCCCCTGTCACCTTCACCTGGCTGCACAACGGGCACGAGGTGGCCCGGGGTCCCCTCCTGGAGCTTGGGGCCGTCCATGTGGGACATTCGGGCACCTACCAGTGCGTGGCCACCAACCAGCTGGGACAGGACGGGCACCGCGTGTTCCGGGCACTCAGCCCAGAGCTGGCCCTGGAGGTGACACCACAGGGAACCACTGGACACCACTGGAACACAGGTCAGGTCACACGGGGTCACTGGGATTGCAGGAGCCCTGGAGTGACAGGTGACCCTGATGTGTCCCTTCTGTCCCCAGCAGTGGCCGCAGGCCTTGGCGGGTCCCTCCTCTTCCTGCTCCTGCTCGTGGGTGGAGCTGTGGGCTGGCACCAGTGGAAAAATATGGGTGGGTGACATTGGGAACAATGGGGGCCCTGGGGATCTGGGTGGTCACTGAAATTTGGGCGTGATGTGGCGACACCCACAGTTCCTGACTGTGGCAGCACTGAGCACTCAGGACTTTTGCCCAGGGTCCTGAAAGATTTGAGGTGATGTTGGAGGGCCTTGCAGGCATTTTGGGGATCATTTCAGTGATCTGAAAAATCAGATCTGGAGAAATCTGGAGGTTCAGCCTCCCTGCCAAGCTTCAACTTGTGGAGGCTCATGGGGTCCAGAGCACTGGGGTGGTTCAGGGGTTCTGGGGGGCACCAGGGATGCTCAGGGTTCCTGGGGGAAATTGAGGGTGCAGTGGGGTTTGAGGTTTCCTGAGAGGTTTCGGGACCCTGTGGACCCCACAGTTACCCCTCCCCTCTTTCCTTTGCAGCTGCCAGGAAGCAGCAGGAAAGGTGAGTGGGGGGCTCAATCCACACTTTGGCCTTTGACCCCAACCCCCAAGACCTCCCATTCCCTCCCACACATCCCCTTTATTCCCTCAGGGCCCCCCCGGAGCCCCCAGCCCCCCCAGAGGAGGGGGAGGTGCTGTACACCCACGTCGTGAGCACCAAGCATTCGGGGGGTGAGTCTGGGCTGGGACACACGCAGAGGGACACGTCACCCATGAGTGTCCCCTGCCCAGATGCCACAGCCAGTGTCTCTTGCAGTGTCCCCAAGTGCCACCACACTCCAGGATCCCCAGGTGACCTACATGGAGCTGCCAGCAACCCATGGGCAACTGCGGGAATGCGGGGACATCTATGGGAATGTGCTGTGACTCTGGGGGCTCTGGGGGAACTGGGGGCTCTGAGGGCACTGGGGGCACTGCAAGGAACCCACCCATGGGCAGCCACACTTGTGTGTCCCCTCACTGCTCCTGTTGGAGTCGAACATTCACGGGTAGGTGGGTACAATGGGAGGTCACATGTGAGGCTGCACAGGGCACCCAGAGATCCCCATGCCCCCTCTACCCCCAAGGGCTTCCCTACCCCTCTTTCACAACCACCAGTGGCTCCCCATTCCACATCCAAGTGCTCACAGAACCCTCAGACACTTCCCCATTCCCTCTCCACAGTGCTACCAGTACCCCCAAGGGCTCCCTATTTCCCCTCCCAGTGCCTCTCCATTGCTCCCAGTACATCCAGCTGGTTCCCATTCTCTCTCCCAGTTCCCCTGTAATCCCAGTGCCTCTGCAATGCCCCTCTCAGCACTCCCAGTACAGACAAGACTTCTCATCTCTCTTCCAAGTGCGCAGGGAACATCGGAATTATTTCCCTCTTATTGGCACCAAAATGCAGCTTTTTGGTTCAACTGGCAGAGATGGTGTTTCTTTGTTCAGCTCTGTTTCTGGCTTTAGGAATGGTATTCTCCAATTTTGGGATGCCACTAAAAACCAGTGCTCAGGATTCCCTTCTGCCCTGTCTCAAACACCTCCTGTGCTGTGTTTTCCACACGATGTCACAAAAGCCCTGTGGGGGTTCCGGAGCCTCTCCCTCTTTTCAGGGCAGAGGGGATCAGGCCATGGCACAGGGTGGGGTGTCAGGGACAGGAACAGTTTGATGTCTTGGCGGCCTCGGCCGGGAGGGGACGAGCCCAAATCGCTCCTTTTGCAAACTCACGCTTTGCACCAATCGGTCCCGGCACCACCAGCGGCAGCGCCCGGGCAGGGAGAGACGAAGGCAGCAGCTTGGATCCTGGTGCCCGCTGCCAGCGCAGCAGTGTCCCGGCCCAGGCACACACCCTGCGCAACACCCGCCACCGCTCTCCCTGATGCCCAACGCAAGGAAGGCAGCACCCAACCCCAGGCAGGCTCAGGCCCACAGCAGCACCTCTCGTGCCTTTCCACCACAATTCCTGAAAACCCTCAGCCTTTCACTGCCTTTTCCTCCTTCAGCCCTGGCACAGCAGCTCTGGCAATGTTGAATTCCCCGGGCATGTTGAGGAGAGCAGGTGCTCCTTGCTGACACTGCCAGGGCTCCTCAGGGGCTCCACAGCACCTTTGGAGCTGCTGCTCTTCCTGGGCCACTGCTGGTCCCGACACAGCAGCCACGGGGGGAGGAGGAGGAGAGGGAGCAGCAGACCCTTAACGAGCTGTTGTAATTAGGGCCGGGGTTCCTGAAGTTCAGCCGTGCTGCTGAACCATCCCTGTGCACACACACACGGCTCTGCTGCCTCTCCCGGGGATTTTGGGCTGCTGTGGCTCCATGAGGCACATTTTGGTGCTCACACGCCCCCAGCTCTACCCACAAGCAGGTTTTTGGCTGCCGGGAAGGTTTTGTGGAGTTTCTCCCCTCGGCCAGTGCTCAGGGATGGGCATTGGCCAGCCCTGCTCTGGCCAGCCCCAGCTGGCAGCCAGGACCTGAGGCTCCCCCGCCCCCTTGGCTTTGATTCTCGCACCTTTCGAGCTGCTGCAAAGGTGAGAATTCTGTGGGGGAAAAGGCCTGGCTGTGGTTTGCTCAACAACCTGAGTGGGACCCTCCTCCTTCCCGAGCTGAATGGGCAGAGCTGAGAAACACAAACCATTATTCCCATTTTATTGCAAAAGCTGCGTTTTGTGTCCAATAAAAGGAACAAGGGTCCTGTGCCTCCTTGCACTGGGGGAGGGAATGGGGAGCCCCTGGGGGTACTGGGAGCACTGGAATGGGGAGGTCTGGGCAGCCCCAGAAGGAACCCGCACCCGTGGCCACCTCCCGGGCAGGGTGGGCAACCACAGAAAGCTGGGAAGGGGGGGGACACACTGGGGGGTGTCCCCAGGAAGGGACCACCAGGGTCCCCAGTTCTCCCAGTGCCCCCAGTGTCCCCCAGTGTCACTGCACATTCTCGTAGGTGGGTCTGCTGTCCTGCCTTCGCCCGTGGGGTCCCGGCAGCTGCTCGTCGTCACCTGGGGAATGTGGCAGGGGGGTCCTGCGAGAGTCTCCGGGGTTGGGGACCTGGGTGGGGGTGACACCCTTGGGTGACATGTCCCTGTCACCCCCTGCACTCACCCCCTGCACACTCGGTACCCACATGGGGGCCCAGCACTGCCCCCTCCTCCGGGGGCTCTGTGGGGATAAGGGGGGGTCTGGGCGGGGTCTGGGGAGGGGGAAGGAGAGTCCCGGCCTGAGCCCCCCACTCACCTGTCCTGGGGCTTCCTGGTGGCTGCAAGGAAAAGGGGAGGGGGTCACCATAGGGAGCCTGGAACCCCTGAACATCCCTGGGACCTCAGCAGCTCCACCCACCCATGGAACCCCCAAATCCCCTCTGTAGCCCCAATTCCCACTGCACCCCTGATTGCCCTAGGACACCCCAAGCACCCCTGAACCCCCCAGAACTTCTGCACCCCTGCAGTGTCCCCAACCCCCCCAGTGTCCCCAACCCTCTGAGCAACAAAACTCAACGCCCGGCAGGGAGGGACACCCCCCAAACTACACCAGGACCCCAAAAAGATCCCCAACATCCCTGCACAGCCCTCCATGACCTTCCCAAACCCTCCAGGAGCTCCCAGTGCCACCACAATGTTCCTCCAAGCCCACCCAGGGTTGCCCCTGGAGCCCAACCGAGACCCCCCAAATTCCCCCCAGGACCCCAAGCCGAGGTCACTGTGGGCTCAGTTTCCCCCAGCCCAGGGGTCTTGGGTGCTGCCCCCCAACTCTGGGGGCTTCCCCTCACTCCAGGGCCTCCCCCTTCCCAGAGTGTCACAACTTTTGCTGTAGATTGTCATAGATGTCACTGGGTTCCCAAGGTTGCCCATGTGGGCCCTGCAGCTCCGTGTAGGTCGCCTGAGGATCCTCCAGCGGGGGGGCCCTGTGGGAATAAATGGGTGTGTGGAAGGGGATGGGAGGTCCTGAGGGTTTGGGGAAAACCCAAATCATGGTCAGAGCCTGCACTCACCTTTCCTGGTGCTTCCTGGCACCTGCAAAGGAAAACTGGAGGGGTGACTTTGATTCCCCACAAACCCTCAGAATCCTGAACCACCACCAAACCCTCAATTCCATCCAAGTCCCCCAGTATCCCTGACACCCCGAGAAACCCTGAGCCACCCCACTTCCCCAACACATTGAGCCCCCCGAGCCCCAAGCCTTGCAGGGAGGGGCACCCTGTGCATTCCCCAAAAAGCCCTGATAGAACCCCCAACATCCCTGCAGGACCCTTCAGCCCCTCCTCAGACACCCCAGGGCCCTGAGCCAAGGTCACTGGGGGCTCAGCCCCTCCCCAGTCAGGGGCTGTGGGTGCTGCCCCCTCCCCTTCTCTGGGGCCTTCCCAGCACTCTCCAGGACCCCTGTCCCCCATTGTCACCCACCCATGTGGATCCAGCAGTAAAAGGCCACAGTGAGCAGGACCAGGAACAACAGGGACACAACGACCCCTGCAGCCCCTGCAGGAAATAGAGGGGGACACACTGGGGTCACTGGGGTCACCCCAGAGGTTCTGCAATCCCAGTGACCTCATGAGGTCCCCTCCTGTGCTCTGGTCCATTTCTGTCACTGCCAGGGACAGCCTGGGGGTGACCCTGGGTCATCTGTGATCCAGGGATCTCAGAGCCACACAGGAACCCCGAGTGACCCCACCTGTGATCCAGTGGTGTCCAGTGGTTCCCTGTGGTGTCACCTCCAGGGCCAGCTCTGGGCTGAGTGCCCAGAACACGCGGTGCCCGTCCTGTCCCAGCTGGTTGGTGGCCACGCACTGGTAGGTGCCCGAATGTCCCACATGGACGGCCCCAAGCTCCAGGAGGGGACCCTGGGCCACCTCGTGCCCGTTGTGCAGCCAGGTGAAGGTGACAGGGGCTGAGCCCACCTGCACCGAGCAGCGCAGGGTCACGGGGTCACCTGGGCGCACCTGGAGTGCCGGGGGACCGGGAGAGATGGTGGCATTGGCCACGGGCACTGCGGGGACACAGACAGGGCTGAGGCTGGGGTATACAAGGACGATTTCTGGGGACAGGGATGTCCCCAGGTGGGGTCCCGAGGGGGCAGTGGGGGCTCCCCGTGCCCATCCCCGCACTCACTGCGCACCGTGACGCCGAGCCGGGCGCTGCTCTTCCGCACGGCCCCCCCCTCGGAGCGCACCTCGCAGCTGTAATTCCCCGAGTGGGAGACCCCCACGGCGGGCACCAGGAGCTGCGGGGACCCCTGCGGGCCCCCCACCAACTGCCCGTCCCGGTAGAAGCGGTACAGGAGGGGGGCTGGGGGCCGCAGGGGGCTGGGGGTGCTGAGGCAGCTGAGATTGAGGGGGGACCCCTCGGGGAGCTCGGGGGGACCCTCCAGCACCGGCACCGTGAAGAGCTCTGGGAAGGAGATGGGGGAGGGGGATTTGTGACCCCGAGTCCCTGGGGAGGGGCTGTGGGGGTGTTGGGGTGGCGGCTGCGGGGTGCTCACCCTGCACTGTCACTGGCACCGGCGCCGAAATCAACCGTACAGAGTTTCCCACCGAGCCCGAGGAGTGGTACTGGCCGCTGTGCAGCTGCAGAGGGGACAGGGGCATATCGGTCCCATTGTGCAGAGTCCCCACTTTCTTCCCGTCGCCGTAGAAGGACACGGTTCTGATCAACACGTCCCCCCTGCGCCGGCAGCGCAGTGTCGCCGTGTCCCCCTCGACCAACGGCCACGCCGGCACCTGAAGCACGATTGAGTCTGGGGGACAGGGGGGACCTGTCATACCTGATGTCACCGGGACCCCCCATTGGATCACATCAAGGGTCCCCTATTCCATTGTGGGGATCCTCCCGCCCTGGGATGCTCTGGGATGTCCCCAGAGCAGGGACAGGCTCTGGTCACACCAAGGAGTGACCCACGGAGCTGAGCCCACCCTGAGCCCTCGGGTCCCCGTGGGTGCCAGGGTGGGGACACCCAAACCCCCCTCACCATTTAACACCCTCACGGGGGAGCTGCGCCCACTGCTGGGTCTGTAACACCAGTAGATGCCACTCTCGGTGACAATGAAGCTGTCGGGTCCCTTCTTCCACCAGCGTTGCCCGTCCTTGTACCAGGAGGTGTCCCCGGCGGTCCCCGAGCCCTGGCAGGTCAGTGTCACCCGGTCCCACAGCACCGCCGGCGTCCAGGGGGGCTCCACCAGGAGCTGGGTGCTCTGGGCACCTGCGCGTGACAGGGGACACCAGCCTGCCAGGGCCACCAGGGGACAGCAGGGCAGGGACATGGCATCCCCCGAGGACTCACCAGCGAGGCCGAGGGTCTGGGCTGGAAGGGAGAAGGGACAGGGCTGGGTAGGGGTGACCCTGCAGGGACAGCAGCACCTGGGGGACCTGGTGTGGTGTCTGTCCCCAAACTGTCCCCATGGGAACACTGGTGTAGCACAGAGGTTTTGAGCACAGGGACACCTTGATCACCCTGGGCTGAGGCAGGACATGGGGACACTGTGGGCAACTCATGCGTGCACAGGTCACCTCCCCCAGTCCTACAGCACCTGTCCCACGGCCACATCCCCATGGCCCTGTGCCCATGATCCCATTCCCATGACACCTGTCCCCATGGCCCAACTGCATGGGATGTGGCCCCTGTCCGTGCATTCCTGTCTCCCTGTCCCTGTCCCCACAGCTGCCCCAGCCCCATGTTGATTTTGCCACATCTCTGTCCCCACATCTCCATTCTCCTGTTCCCATCTCCACATCCCAGTTCCCCTGTTTCTGTCCCCCTGTTCCTGTCCCCACAGCCACCCCATGACTCTGGTCACACTGGGCTCCATGCCCATGCCCTGGCTCTGCTGGCCTTGGGGACCTCAGGGGACCCCACAGCCCCCCTGTGCCCCCTCCCCACCGCTCTCTGCCTCACCAGGGCCCATCCCCGGGGTGTCAGGCCCGTGCCCGGGGCACTCACCCCACAGGAGCAGCGCCACCTTCCCGGCCATCCCGGTGTCCCCGGCCATGGGCACTGGCTGTCACTCGCTGCTGTGGCCACCTGTCCCCTGGCTGGCGGCTCTTGGAATAAAGGGGAAGGAAGCGAGCTGAGGCCTTATCTCACTGTGATGTTTGCCCTTGGTGGGGGCAGTGTGGGGACAGGATGGGGGCAGGGAGGGGACCTTGTGGGACATGGGGGTGATGGAGGGAAATGGTGGGGACAGGATGTTGCCAGAATTTGGAGGCTGAGGCAGTGCAGGGAGCCAAGGATGGGTGTCTTGGCATGTGGGTCCCAGGGTTGGGGGTGCAGGGGGGAAAAAGTGGAATTTCCCTTTGGGAAACGGGGTTCAGGGGGAAGAATCAGCCCATGGGATGTTATCAAGGCATTGGTGGTGCTGGGCAAAAGGAGACCTGGAGTGGGGATCCCCAGGGTGGAGAGACCAAGGGAATTCCATGGGTGGGTTCCCAGGGGAATGGGGGTCCCAGGGATGAGCAGTGGCTGGGTGGGCACAGGGGTCACAGCTCCTTCACAGGGTGACTCAGATTTTGGGCTGACTCAGAGCCCAGCACAGCCCCCACAGGGTGCTCATGGCCAGGGGGGCACCCCAGGCTTGTCCTGGGAGGTTCTGGCTCTCTTCCCCACACACCTCTGGGCTTTTTCCTCTTCCCCAATTTCCAGGCTCAGCCATCCCATGGAACACCTCAGCAGGTAATAGGTGGGGGATCCCAGGAAGGGGAAAAGGGGGCTGGGGGTGCAGGTAGTGGTTGGGGGGCTATGGGGGATGGGGGTCTTGTGCTGTGCCCCCCCAAGATTTTTGCTTTCTCTTTCCTGCAGCAGAAGGAAGAGGCCATTATGCTTTGGCCAGGATGTGGATTCTGTCCTGGGGGGCACATCCAGAGCTGTCCTGCCCTGAGGGAAAAGGACTCCTCTGGGCTGGTGACACATGGGTCTTGTCCCAGGGTCTTGTCCCAGACTCCTGTCCCAGGGGGCTCCTTGTTCTGGGGGTTCCAAGTCCTTGGGGATTCCTGTCCCAGGGGTGGCACATCCTGGGCACCTCTGTCCTGGGGGCCCCTGAGCATTCCTGCTGCCCCCAGTGGGGCCCTGGCACCTCTGGGGTGCCCAGACTGAAGGTGATGCCTGTGATGACCTTGCCCTGATGATGGGAAATCCCAGGTACATTTGGTTCCACAGCAATCTGTGGAAATGCCCGTGTGTCCCTCAGGCTCTGATTCCCTGGTAAATGCACTGCACCCTGCCCTGAATTCCCCTGCCTGGGCACTCCCTGCTCCTGCTGGGACACCCCTGTGCCCCAGAGCCACGTGTGGAGCCCCTGCTCCATATTTCCACACTTTTCCCTCTCTGCTGGTATCCACATCCAGAACACAAACATTCTTTCTGGGAGGTTCCAGAGGGCTGCAGGTTTTGTTCAAGGAGGAGGGTCCTGGTCAGGTTGTTGAGCAGATTCTTGTGGGATTTGCAGCAGTTCTGGGGCTCTCTCAGTGCCTTGGGGACAGGCACCAAATGATCAATTGCAGCATTTCCGGACTGGTTCCCTCACAGCTGCCCCTGCAGGGGGGGTTTCCAGCCAGCCCTGCTCTGAAAACCATCAAAGGGCCTCGCAGAGCCACTGCTTGGGCTCACACTGGCTTTTGTGCTTCTTGCAGGGCTGAGCAAACCACAGCCAGGCCTTTTTCCCCCACAGAAAGAATTCTCACCTTTGCAGCAGCTCAAAAGCTGCGAGAATCAAAGCCAAGGGGGCAGGGGGAGCCTCAGGTCCTGGCTGCCAGCTGGGGCTGGCCAGAGCAGGGCTGGCCAATGCCCATCCCTGTGCACTGGGGCTGGGCCATGGCTGGGCCCCACACTTGGATGGCCACTGGCTTCAAGGAGCAGGAGTTTGGGAGCTCCTTCCTGCCTGGGGCTCCATTCCCAAGCTGCTCTTGCCGGCTCAGATCCTGCAGGGGAGGAGCGAGAATGGAGAAGTCTGGAACCCCTCGGGGCCACCATCCCCCAGAACAGGACCCCTGGATATGCACCCCAGGACAGAACCTGCCCCCCAACCTGTGACTCTCAGCACAAATGGCCTCTTCCTTCTGCTGCAGGACAGAGAAAGTGAAACTGTTGGGGGACACAACTGGACACCCTCATCCCGCACAGCCTCCCCTCCCTGCAGACCCCTCACCCTCTGCTTCCCCAACCCTGGAGTTCCCCCAGCCTGTTCCCTGCTCAGGTGCTCCCCAGGATCATCAAGGCACAAACTAATGGGTTGTGAAATTGAGGGATTAAAGGAAGGAAATGGAAAATGAAGAGAGGAGAAAGCCCCTGGGAGCCGAGGAGGCACAGACCCAGAGCCCCTTCAAATTCATCTTTGGGGTTTGTGTGACCCCCCAGTCCACAGACACCCCAGAGGACACAGCTGTGCCCTGGGTCACCCCAAAATCTGAGACTCCCAAGGAAGGAGCTGTGACCCATAGGCCCACCCAGCTACTGCTCATCTCTGGCACTGCCATTCTCCTGGGAACCCAACCATGGGAGCCTGATTCCTTATGTGCCCCCTCTTGGGGAGCCCCTTTCCAGGGCTGCCATTCCCAGGGATCTCCATGGCCCAGGACCCCCATTCCCAAGGAAGCCTCTTCCCCAGATTCTGTCCTCTACAACCCCCCTTCCCCCAGAACCTCAATTCTAGCAGGAATTTCGATTCCCCTGGCAACTACATCCTTCGACCCCCATCCATGACCCCAAATCCCTGGAGCCTCCATTCCCCTGGGACTCCAATCCCAGAGTCCTCCCAGCCCTGGGGACTCCCCCTCCCTAGAACCCCCCATTTCCCTGGACCCCATCCCTGGCTCCCCACACCCTTTGAGCCCCCCACTGCTGGGACCTCCATGCCCCACCTTGTGCCACCCAGTCTTTCCCCAGCCTGTCCCCAGCTTGTGGCCACCCTGCCCCCACCAAGGGCCACCACCAGAGTGAGATAAGGCCTCAGCTCGCTTCCTTCCCCTTTTTCTGAAAAGCTGCCAGCCAGGGGACAGGTGGCCCCAGCAGCGAGTGACAGCCAGTGCCCATGGCCGGGGACACCGGGATGGCCGGGAAGGTGGCGCTGCTCCTGTGGGGTGAGTGCCCCGGGCACGGGCCTGACACTCTGGGGATGGGCCCTGGTGAGGCAGAGAGCGGTGGGGAGGGGGCACAGGGGGGCTGTGGGGTCCCCTGAGGTCCCCAAGGCCAGCAGAGACACTGGGGGACAAAGCCAGTGGCCCCTCAGTGTGATCGGGGTTGTGGGGTGGCTGTGGGGGCGGGGACAGTGGGAAAGGGGAACTGGGATTTGGGGGAGAGGAATCTGGGGTCAGGGATTTGGGATCAGGGATGTGGGGACAGGGATGTGGGGACAGGAAGGTCTGGTTTGGCTCCATGGAGACAGGAACAGGGGGACAGGGATTTGAAGACAGGGAAAAAGGGAGAAGCACCATGGGGATGTGGCCATGGGGACAGGTGCCAACAGAACGGGACTGTGGGGACAGGACCATGGGGATATGGCCGTGAGTCTGGTGGGGGTGACGTGTGCCAGCTCAGGGAAAGCCCCACACCCCGTCCCCAGGTGCTGCTGTCCCCACGGTGCCACCCCTACCCAGCCCTGTCCCTTCTCCCTTCCAGCCCAGACCCTCGGCCTCGCTGGTGAGTCCTCGGGGGATGCCATGTCCCTGCCCTGCTGTCCCCAGCCCCGTGGTGGCCCTGGCAGGCTGGTGTCCCCTGTCACCTGCAGGTGCCCAGAGCTCCCAGCTCCTGGTGGAGCCCCCCTGGACGCCGGCGGTGCTGTGGGACCGGGTGACACTGACCTGCCAGGGCTCGGGGACCGCTGGTGCCACCACCTGGTACAAGGACGGGCGGCGCTGGAAGAAGGATGGACCCGACAGGTTCACTGTCACCAGGAGTGGCACCTATTGGTGTTACAGACGCGGCAGTGGGATCAGCCCCACCCCCTCAATCTCAGCTGCCTCAGCACCCCCAGCCCCCTGCGGCCCCCAGCCCCCCTCCTGTACCGCTTCTACCGGGACGGGCAGTTGGTGGGGGGCCCGCAGGGGTCCCCGCAGCTCCTGGTGCCCGCCGTGGGGGTCTCCCACTCGGGGAATTACAGCTGCGAGGTGCGCTCCGAGGGGGGGGCCGTGCGGAAGAGCAGCGCCCGGCTCGGCGTCACGGTGCGCAGTGAGTGCGGGGATGGGCCCCGGATCTCCCATGCCTGCTCAACCCTCTGCGTGCCGCCCTGCCTTCCCAGCTCTCTCCCTGGGTCCCTCCATCTCATCCCCTGGTACCTGCATCCCTCACCAGGTCCTGTCAGCCCCTTCCTGTGTGCACGTCTCCGTCTCTGAGGTCCCTGCATTGTCAGTATGCCAGATCCCTCTCTGGGGACCCAAAATCTTCCCTTCAACCCTTTCCTGGTGTCACCTCTCTGATTATCCCGTCCTTCCCCGGAGTCACTTGACCCCTTCCCAAGCCTCCCACAGTCTTCTTCCTCACTGGGATCCCGCCACTCCTCTCTGATCCTCCCCCTCCCGGAATCGCTCACTGCTCCCTGGTGTCCCCCATTCCTCCCATGTCCCCAGTCCCTCCTGTGGACTCCTCAAGGGTCCCGCTCTCACGGGTGCCCTTGTGTGCACAGACCCCCAGGGGACAGGTGGCACCTGGGGACCGCCTGGTGCTGAGCTGCACGATGGCCATGGGGACAGGTCCCCTGTCCTTCTCCTGGCACCGGGGGGGGCACTGGGGACAACACTGGGCACCACCCCTCCTTGGAGCTGCGGCACATTGGGCTAAAATAAAGGGGCTAGTATGTGTGGTGACACTGTGGCTGACAGTGTCCCCCTGAATGTTATCTAGCAGGACCCTCGGGCTAGGAGTGATTAAACCCATATCATCCCCTTCCCACTCATCCTAACCATATCCCCCACTCCGGCCCCTTCTCCCTAGCGGGTGCCAGTCACTCCCCCAGCCTCAGCCCTGACTGTGTCCCCGCAGTGCCTGTGGCCAATGCCACCATCACCCCCCGTCCCCCGGCACTCCAGGTGCGCCCAGGTGACCCCGTGACCCTGCGCTGCTCGGTGCAGGTGGGCTCAGCCCCTGTCACCTTCACCTGGCTGCACAACGGGCACGAGGTGGCCCGGGGTCCCCTCCTGGAGCTTGGGGCCGTCCATGTGGGACATTCGGGCACCTACCAGTGCGTGGCCACCAACCAGCTGGGACAGGACGGGCACCGCGTGTTCCGGGCACTCAGCCCAGAGCTGGCCCTGGAGGTGACACCAAAGGGAACCACTGGACACCACTGGATCACAGGTGGGGTCACACGGGGTTACTGGCATTGCAGGAGCCCTGCAGTGACAGGTGACCCTGATGTGTCCCTTCTGTCCCCAGCAGTGGCCGCAGGCCTTGGTGGGTCCCTCCTCTTCCTGCTCCTACTCGTGGCTGGAGCTGTGGGCTGGCACCGGTGGAACAACAGGGGTGGGTAACAGTGGGGACAGTGGGGGGCCTCTGGGGACCTGGGGGGCCACCAAAATTTGGGGCAGCACCCACAGCCCCTGACTTGGGATGTGCTGGGTGCTCAAGACTTTTGCTCAGGGTCCTGAAGGATTTCGGGTGATGCTGGAGGCCTAGCAGGGATTTTGGGGTTTCTTTCACTGATCTGAGAGGAATTTGGAGGGTCCTCCTCCCTGCCAGGCTTGAGCTTCTGGGGGGCTCAGAGGCTCCCAAGCACTGGGGTGGTCCAGGTGTTCCAGGGGCACCAGGGATACTCAGGGGTCCTGGGGGAAACTGAGGGTGCACTGGGTTTGAGGATTCCTGAGAGGGGTCACAGCCCTGGGGACCCCACAGTTACCCCTCCCCTCTTTCCTTTGCAGCTGCCAGGAAGCAGCAGGAAAGGTGAGTGGGGGGCTCAAACCACACTCTGGCCTTTGACCCCAAGCCCAAGCCCTCCCATTCCCTCCCACACATCCCCTTTATCCCCTCAGGGCCCCCCCAGAGCCCCCGGCCCCCCCAGAGGAGGGGGAGGTGCTGTACACCCACGTCGTGATCACCAAGCATTCGGGGGGTGAGTCTGGGCTGGGACACACACAGAGGGACACGTCACCCATGAGTGTCCCCCTGCCCAGATTCCACAGCCAGTGTCTCTCGCAGTGTCCCCCAGTGCCACCACACTCCAGGATCCCCAGGTGACCTACGCAGAGCTGCCAGCAACCCATGGGCGACCAAAGGAAACTGGGGACATCTACGGGAATGTGCTGTGACACTGGGGGCACTGGGGGCACTGGGGACACTGGGGGCACTGGGGGAGCTGGGGGAGCTGGGGGGCACCCATGGGCAGCCACACACGTTTCTCCTCCATTCTCCCAACATTCACGGGCAGATGGGCACAATGGGGGTTCACGTGTGGGGCTGCACAGGGAACCCAGAGCTCCCCAGAACCCCCAAGGGCTTCCCCACCCCCCTCCCACTACCACCAGTGCCTCCCCATTCTGCTCCCAGAACCCTCAGACACTTCCCCATTCCCTCCCCACTCGGCTCCCAGTACCCCCAAGGGGCTCCCTATTTCCCCTCCCAGTGCCTCTCCATTGCTCCCAGTACATCCAGCTGGTTCCCATTCTCTCACCCAGTGCCCCTGTACTCCCAGTGCCTCTGCAATGCCCCTCGCAGCACTCCCAGTACACCCACGGCTCCTCATCTCTCCTCTCAGTACTAGGCGATCACAGGAATCGTTTCTGTTATATTGGCACCAAAATGCAGCTTTTTGGTTCAAATGGCAGAGATGGTGTTTCTTTGTTCAGCTCTGTTGGGCTTTAGGAATGGGATTCTCCGATTTTGGGCTGCCCCTATAAACCAGTGCTCTGGATTCCCTTCTGCCCTGTCGCAGACCCCTCCTGTGCTGTTTTCCCCACACGATGAGGTCACAAAGGCCTTGGGGGGGATCCAGAGCCTCCCCCTTTTCCAGGGCAGTGGGGATCAGGCCATGGCACAGAGTGGAGGGTCAGGGACAGGAATGGTTGGATGTCTTGAGATGTTTTGGAACCCCTGAGTGGGGCAGGTCTGGGCCAGGCCTTGCTTTTGGTGACACAGGATCCTGTGTGTCAGACAGTCTGTCAGCCATGGCACACTGGGGGCAGTGGGACACTTGGCCAAACCCAGCTCCTGAGTGGTCAAGTGACCAGGAGTGATCCTTCATGGCCCAAGGACTTAAATGGCAGAGCGTGGCCAAGTGTGTGACCCTGTCTGCTCTTGAAGTGTCTGCCTCATCCATGCTGGAACCCAGGAGTTGGAAACTGTCTTGGTTTGAAAGAGAAACATTTTCCAAGGAAAGCATTCCTGGATGGGAAGAGAACTCGTACCTCTAAATGTTATAACTGAGAAAATTATGGGTTTTCCAGGCAAAAATGTAAGAAAAGGAATAAGAGTTCGTTTCTAGGATATTTATACAATAGAAGAGAAGAAACAGCAAGACAAGAACAGAAATTTCCAACCCGCTCAGGGCTCTAAGTTCATCTTTGGTGCAGTTCTGGCCACGACCAGCAGGGGGCGCTGCAGGGAGCACTCCCGCCCAGCAGGGGGCGCTGCAGGGAGCCCTCCCGCCCAGCAGGGGGCGCTGCAGGGAGCGCTCCCGCCCAGCAGGGGGCGCTGCAGGGGGCTGCAGGGGGGGAGCGCTCCCGCCCAGCAGGGGGCGCCCGGTGCCAGCTCCAACCCCTCAGTGGCCATGGCGGCCTCGGCCGGGAGGGACGAGCCCAAATCGCTCCTTTTGCAAACTCACGCTTTGCACCAATCGGTCCCGGCACCACCAGCGGCAGCGCCCGGGCAGGAGAGACGAAGGCAGCAGCTTGGATCCTGGTGCCCGCTGCCAGCGCAGCAGTGTCCCGGCCCAGGCACACACCCTGCGCAACACCCGCCACCGCTCTCCCTGATGCCCAACGCAAGGAAGGCAGCACCCAACCCCAGGCAGGGCTCAGGCCCACAACAGCACCTCTCGTGCCTTTCCACCACAATTCCTGAAAACCCTCAGCCTTTCACTGCCTTTTCCTCCTTCAGCCCTGGCACAGCAGCTCTGGCAATGTTGAATTCCCCCTGGCATGTTGAGGAATGCAGGTGCTCCTTGCTGACACTGCCAGGGCTCCTCAGGGGCTCCACAGCACCTTTGGAGCTGCTGCTCTTCCTGGGCCACTGCTGGTCCCGACACAGCAGCCACGGGGGGAGGAGGAGGAGGAGAGGGAGCAGCAGACCCTTAACGAGCTGTTGTAATTAGGGCCGGGGTTCCTGAAGTTCAGCTGAGCTGCTGAACCATTCCTGTGCACAAACACATGGCTCTCCTGCCTCTGCTGGGGATTTTGGGCTGCTGTGCCAGGACTGGACACATGTTGGGTCTCACATGCCCCCAGCTCTGCCCATAAGCAATTTTTTTGGCTGACGGGAAGGTTTATTGGAGCTTCTCCCCTTGGCCAGTGCACAGGGATGGGCATTGTCCAGCCCTGCTCTGGCCAGCCCCAGCTGGCAGCCAGGACCTGAGGCTCCCCCGCCCCCTTGGCTTTGATTCTCGCACCTTTAGAGCTGCTGCAAAGGTGAGAATTCTGTGGGGGAAAAGGCCTGGCTGTGGTTTGCTCAACAACCTGAGCGGGGCCCTCCTCCTTCCCGAGCTGAGCGGGCAGAGCTGAGAAACACAAACCATTTATCCTGGTTTAATGCAAAACCTGTGTTTTGTGTCCAAGAAGAGGGACAAGGGTCCTGTGCCCCCTGGCACTGAGGGAGGGAATGGGGAGCCCCTGGAATACTGGGAGCACTGGGAGCACTGGGAGCTCTGGGAGCACTGGAACGGGGAGCTCTGGGCAGCCCCACATGGGACCCCCCACTCGTGGCCACCTCCCGGGCAGGGTGGGCAACCACAGGAGGCTGGGATAAGGGGGGACACAGGGGGTGTCCTCGGGCAGAGACCTCCAGGGTCCTCCGTGTCCCCATTGCCTGCAGTGTCCCCAGTGCCCCAAGTGTCACTGCACATTCTCGTAGCTGTCACTGGGGTCCCGCTGTCGCCCGTGGGGTCCGGGCAGCTCCTCGTGGTCACCTGGGGGATGTGGCAGCAGGGTCCTGTGAGAGACTCTGGGGTTGGGGACCTGAGTGGGGGTGACACCTGTGGGTGATGTGTCCCTGTCACCCTCTCTACTCACCCCTGCACACTCGGTGCCCACATGGGGGTCGAGCACTGCCCCCTCCTCCAGGGGCTCTGTGGGGATAAGGGGGGGTCTGGGTGGTGTCTGGGGAGGGGGAAAGGGGAGTCCCGGCCCGAGCCCCCCACTCACCTGTCCTGGGGCTTCCTGGTGGCCGCAAGGAAAAGAGGAGGGGGTCACCAGAGGGACCCTGGGACCCATGAATGTACCTTGGGCCTCAGCAGCTCCACCCACCCACAGGAGTCCCAAATCCCCACTGGAGCCCCAATTCCCACTGCACCCCTGATTGCCCCAGGACATTCCAAACACCCCTGAACCCCCAGAACTTCTGCACCACTGCAGTGTCCCAAGGCCCCCAGTGTCCCCGACCCTCTGAGCAACAAAACTCAATGCCCGGCAGGAAAGGCCACCCCTTAAACTCCCCCCAGGACCCCAAAATGATCCCCCAACATCCCTGCACAGCCCTCCATGACCTTCCCAAACGCTCCAGGAGCTCCCAGTGCCGCCCCAATGTTCCTCCACGCCCGCTGGAGATGCCCCTGGAGATCAACCAAGACCCCCCAAATTCCCCCACAACCCCCAGGACACCCAGCTGAGGTCACTGTGGGCTCAGTTTCCCCCAGCCCAGGGGCCCTGGGTGCTGCCCCCCACTCTGGGGGCTTCCCCTCACTCCAGGACCTGCCCCTTCCCAGAGTGTCACAACTTTTGCTGTAGATTGTCATAGATGTCACTGGGTTCCCAAGGTTGCCCATGTGGCCCCTGCAGCTCCGTGTAGGTCGCCTGAGGATCCTCCAGCGGGGGGGCCCTGTGGGGATAAGGGGGTGTGTGGAAGGGGATGGGAGGTCCTGAGGGTTTGGGGAAAACCCAAATCATGGTCAGAGCCTGCACTCACCTTTCCTGGTGCTTCCTGGCACCTGCAAAGAAAAACTGGAGGGGTGACTTTGATTCCTGACCCACCCTCGGAATCCTGAACCACCACCAGACCCTCAATTCCCTCCAGGTCCCCCCGGTATCCCTGACACCCCCAGAAACCCTGAGCCACCCCATTTCCCGAACACACTGAGCCCCCAGAACCCAAAGCCTGGGAGGGAGGGTGACCCACTGAATTCCCCAAAAAGCCCTGATAGAACCCCCAACATCCCTGCAGGACCCTCCAGCCGCACCCCAGACACCCCAGGGCCCTGGGCCAAGGTCACTGGGGGCTCAGCCCCTCCCCAGTCAGAGGCTGTGGGGGTCACCTCTTCTTTCTCTGGGGCCTTCCCAGCAGTCTCCAGGATCCCTGTCCCCCATTGTCACTCACCCATGTGGATCCACCCGCACAAGGCCACAATGAGCAGGACCAGGAACAACAGGGACCCAACGACACCTGCAGCCACTGCAGGAAATAGAGGGGGACATACTGGGGTCATTGGGGTCACCCCAGAGGTTCTGCAATCCCTGTGACCTCCTGAGTTCCCCTCCTGTGCTCTGGTCCATTTGTGTCACTGCCAGGGACAGAGCGGGGGTGACCCTGGGCCATCTGTGATCCAGGGATCTCAGACCCACACAGGAACCCCGAGTGACCCCACCTGTGATCCAGTGGTGTCCAGTGGTTCCCTGTGGTGTCACCTCCAGGGCCAGCTCTGGGCTGAGTGCCCGGAACACGCGGTGCCCGTCCTGTCCCAGCTGGTTGGTGGCCACGCACTGGTAGGTGCCCGAATGTCCCATATGGACGGCCCCAAGCTCCAGGAGGGGACCCCGGGCCACCTCGTGCCCGTTGTGCAGCCAGGTGAAGGTGACAGGGGCTGAGCCCACCTGCACCGAGCAGCGCAGGGTCACGGGGTCACCTGGGCGCACCTGGAGTGCCGGGGGACCGGGGGTGATGGTGGCATTGGCCACGGGCACTGCGGGGACACACACTGGGCTGAGGCTGGGGGACAGATGGAAGATATTTGGGGGACAGGGATGTCCCCAGGTGGGGTCCGGAGGGGGCAGTGGGGGCTCCCCGTGCCCATCCCCGCACTCACTGCGCACCGTGACGCCGAGCCGGGCGCTGCTCTTCCGCACGGCCCCCTCGGAGCGCACTCGCAGCTGTAATTCCCGAGTGGGAGACCCCACGGCGGGCACCAGGAGCTGCGGGACCCTGCGGGCCCCCCACCAACTGCCCGTCCCGGTAGAAGCGGTACAGGGGGCTGGGGGGCTGGGGGCTGAGATTGAGGGGGCAGGGGGCTGGGGGTGCTGAGGCAGCTGAGATTCTCTGAGATTTTCAGCACGGTCTCGCAGCTGTAGTTGTCACTCTGGTGCAGCTTCAGAGGGGACAGGGACAGCTCAGTTCCGTTGTGGAGCTTCCCCAAGCTCTTCCCGTTGTGGTAGAAGAACACAGAGTTGTCCGACACCCCCTCCCAGCTCCGGCAGCGCAGTGTCACTGTGTCCCCCTCCAGCAGCGCCCGCTCCAGCACCTGCAGCACTGGGGTGCCTGGGGGAAAGGGGGGACCTGTCACAGCTGATGTCACCAGGAGTCCCTCATTGGTCCCCAATTCCTGTTGGGGTCCCACCATACTGGGATGCTCTGGGATGTCCCCAGAGCAGGGGACAGACTCTGGTCACACCAAGGGGTGACCCATGGAGCTGAGCTCACGCTGAGGCCTCGGGGCCCCTGCGGGTGCCAGGGTGGGGACACCCAAACCCCCCTCACCACTTAAGACTGTCACGGTCCCACTGCCGAGTCTGAAACAGCTGTAGTTGCCACTCTTGGTGACAGTGAAACTGTCGCGTCTCTCCTGCAGCCAACCCTGCCCGTCCTTGTACCAGGAGGTGTCCCCTGCGGTCCCTGAGCCCTGGCAGGTCAGTGTCACCCGGTCCCACAGCACCGCCGGCGTCCAGGGGGGCTCCACCAGGAGCTGGGGCTCTGGGCACCTGCGGGTGACAGGGGACACCAGCCTGCCAGGGCCACCACAGGGCTGGGGACAGCGGGGAAGGGACATGGCATCCCCCGAGGACTCACCAGCGAGGCCGAGGGTCTGGGCTGGAAGGGAGAAGGGACAGAGCTGGGTGGGGGTCACTCATAACACGTCACCTCAGCCAGCCCCTCGGCCACATCCCCATGGTGTTCGTCCCCTTGTCCCAGTCCCTCATCCCTGTCCCCACAGCTGCCCCAGCCCCATGGTGCCAAATCCCACATTCCTGCCTGCAAATCCCTGTCCCCACATTCCTGTCACCCTGTCCCTGTCCCATTCCTGTCCCCAAATCCCTCACCTACAGGAGCAGTGCCACCTTTCCGGCCATGCTGCTGTCCCTGGCCATGGGCACTGGCTGTCACTCGCTGCTGTGGCCACCTGTCCCCTGGCTGGCAGCTCTTGGGATAAAGGGGAAGGAAGCGAGCTCAGGTCTTATCTCAGTGTGGTGGTGGCCCTTGGTGGGGGCAGGGTGGCCACAAGTCAGGGACAGGCTGTGAGCAGGGTGGGGACCCTGTGGGACAAGTCTGGGTGGCACAAGGTGGGACATGGAGTTGCCAGCAGTGGAGTCTCAGAGAGTGTGGGGAGCCAGGGGTGCTGTCCAGGGGAAGGGGGGGTCCTGAGGAGGGGGAGTCACCAGGGCTGGGAGGACTCAGGGGATCCCCAGACTCTCCCCACTGTGGGGGACACAGACCCAGACCCCCTCAGAACCTGCCTGGGGTGACTCCAGGGCACCAACACATTGGGTGGGCTGTGCTGGGTCACCCCAAAATCTGAGGCAGCCAGGGAAGGAGCTGTGACCCACAGGCCTGCCCAGCCCTGGCACCCCCATTCCCTGGGACTCCAATCAAGCGACCCCCATTCCTTCTGTCCCCCCTCTCTGGGAACCCATCCCAGGGCTGCCATTCCCCAGGGTCTCCATGGGCCAGGACCCCAATTCCCAAGGAAACCTCTCTCCAAATTCCACCCCCTACAATCCCCTTTTCCCCAGGTCCTTGATTCCCCCAAGACCCTCCATTCCCCTGGACACTCGTCCCTGGCTCCCCACCCCCTCTGAGCCCCCTACTCCTGGGAACTCCATGTCCCACCTTCTGCCACCCAGCCTGTCCCCATCCTGTCCCCAGCCTGTCCCCGGCTTGTGGCTACCCTGCCCCCACCAAGGGCCACCACCACACTGAGATAAGACCTGAGCTCACTTCCTGTCCCTTTATCGCAAGAGCCGCCAGCCAGGGGACAGGTGGCCCCAGCAGGGAGTGACAGCCAGTGCCCATGGCCGGGGACACCGGTATGGCCGGGAAGGTGGCGCTGCTCCTGTGGGGTGAGTGCCCCGGGCACGGGCCTGACACCCTGGGGATGGGCCCTGGTGAGGCAGAGAGCGGTGGGGAGGGGGCACAGGGGGGCTGTGGGGTCCCCTGAGGTCCCCAAGGCCAGCAGAGCCAGGGCATGGGCATGGAGCCCAGTGCGACCAGAGTCGTGGGGTGGCCATGGGGACAGGAACAGGGGAACTGGGATGTGGGGATTGGAACAGGGGGATCAAGATGTGGGGACAAGGATGTGGCAAAAGGAACCTTGGGGCTGTGGCAACTGTGGGAACAGGGACAGGGAGACAGGGATGCAGGGATGGGGACAAGGGCCACGTTCCATGCAGATGGGCCATGGGGACAGGTGCCATGGGAATGGGATCACGGGCACAGGGCCATGAGGATGTGGCCATGGGGACAGGTGCTGTAGGGCTGGGGGAGGTGACCTGTGCACGCATGGGGTGTCCACAGTGTCCCCGTGTGCTGCTTTAGCCCAGGGTGACCAAGGTGTCCCTGTGCTCAAAACCTCCCGACTACATATGTATTCCTGTGGGGACAGTTTGGGGACAGACACCACACCAGGTCCCCCAGGTGCTGCTGTCCCTGAAGGGCCACCCCCACCCAGCCCTGTCCCTTCTCCCTTCCAGCCCAGACCCTCGGCCTCGCTGGTGAGTCCTCGGGGGATGCCATGTCCCTGCCCCGCTGTCCCCAGCCCCGTGGTGGCCCTGGCAGGCTGGTGTCCCCTGTCACCCGCAGGTGCCCAGAGCACCCAGCTCCTGGTGGAGCCCCCCTGGACACCGGCGGTGCTGTGGGACCGGGTGACACTGACCTGCCAGGGCTCGGGGACCGCCGGTGCCACCTCCTGGTAGAAGGACGGGCGGCACTGGTGGCAGGAGAGACTCGACAGCTTCACTGAGAGTGGCACCTACACGTGTGAGAGACCTGGCAGTCGGCTCAGCCCCCCCGTGATGGTGTTAAATGGTGAGGGGGGATCTGAAATGCTCAGGGTAGCTCCCTGATAGGTCTGGGTGGGCTTCCGTGTGTGGCCTTTCAGCCCTCGTGTGGCGAGAGCATGTCCCCTTGTCCTGGTTTCTAGGACAGGGTTCTGCCAATAAAAAGCAGAAGTTTCCCTTTGAAATAGAGAATTTATTTTCACCCCCTCTAAGTGTTATAATTGTTTTAAATCAAGCACTCAAGGCAGGGATAAGGGGTAGAAGTAACAGCTCTTTTACTACTATACCTAACCACACAGGTAGAAAAATACAGCAGTTATTAAAATTACTGACAAAAACAGAAGAAAATAACCCCGTTCCAGTCCTTTCTTTAGCCGCGGACACACTCTGTCTGTGTCTGTTCTGGGGGTGTAACATGTGGCAGCGCTGGCACAGCTGCAGGTGCAGGCAGCAGCGAGGGAGGTGGAGGGGAGCAGCCGTGGCCAGGCTCAGGTGGGAACAGGCTCCTCGCTCACCGTTGCGTCCAGAGACCAGTTGCATTCCCAGAGGTAGGAGGCTAAGCAGGACAGATGCAGGGCAGTTGACCACAGGCGTCCGGCTCTCCTGCCCTCTCGACCACGTGCGGAGCAGACCGGGGGTCCCTCCTCTCCGCTCCCTCGCCGGAAACAAGAGTATTCTTCTGGAAGCCCGTGTTCCCCTCCAAGTAGCCCCTCCCGGAAGCCCGCATGCCCCTCCAGAAACCTGCTCTCATCTACCCGTCCCGTCCAGGGCTGTCTCAAGACCCTGGGTGCAGCCGGCAGGCTTTGTTAGCACCACAATGGGAAAAATTCTCCAAACTCATGCAGTAAAGGAACAAAAAACCCAACCCCCAACATTATCCACCCCGAATTTTTCCCATGCCAACATACTACAGCAAATTAAAACCTTTACATCATATACATAGAGGCAGTTACAGGCACAGTATCATAGATAGTTCACCCTAGAACAAGGTCTCCTTGGGGTATGCATCGGGTCTCTCCATCCTTTTGCATCACCCATCAGTTGCAACCTGGTCCTTGTTCGAAAACCACCCCACGAACAGGATTGTCTTTGCTGGAGGCAGAGTTCACCCAAACAGTTTTCCCTAACATGCCTCTCAGGTGTACCACTAGGACCTTATCTCCATCTGGTGTTCCCAAGGGCTCAGATTGGGCAGGACCTGCTTGGTTAGTGGAACCTCGGGTATTCATTAACCATGTGTCCTTTTGTAGATTAATCTCCCAGTTCTTGAAAGTCCCCCCACCAAGTGCTTTTAAGGTGGTTTTAAGCAGGCCATTGCACCGTTCAACTTTCCCAGCTGCTGGTGCATGGCAGGGAATATGGTACACCCACTCAATGCCGTGTTCTCTAGCCCAGGTGCTAACAAGGCTATTCTTGAAATGTGTCCCATTGTCTGACTCAATTCTCTCAGGGGTACCATGTCTCCAAAGGACTTGTTTTTCCAGGCCCAGGATGGTGTTCCGAGCAGTAGCATGGGACACAGGGTATGTCTCCAACCACCCGGTGGTGGCTTCCACCATGGTCAGCACATAGCGCTTGCCTTGGCGGGTTTGAGGCAGTGTGATGTAGTCAATCTGCCAGGCCTCTCCGTACTTATATCTGGACCATCGCCCCCCATACCAGAGGGGCTTCACCCGCTTGGCTTGCTTGATGGCAGCACACGTCTCACAGTCATGGATAACCTGGGAAATACTGTCCATGGTTAGATCCACCCCTCGGTCTCGTGCCCACTTATAGGTGGTGTCTCTGCCCTGATGACCTGAGGCATCATGGGCCCATCGAGCCAGGAATAATTCTCCCTTGTGTTCCCAATCTAAGTCTATCTTTGACACCTCTATCTGTGCAGCCTCGTTGTGCTGGTGTTCTTCACTAGCCCGACTCTTGGGAACATGGGCATCCACATGGCGGACTTTCATGGGTAGCTTCTCTATCCGAGTGGCAATGTCTTTCCACTCATCAGCAGCCCAGATTGGTTTTCCTCTACGTTGCCAGTCAGCCTTTTTCCACCTTTCCAGCCAGCCCCACAGAGCATTGGCTACCATCCATGAATCAGTGTAGAGGTAGAGCTTTGGCCATTTCTCTCTCTCAGCAATGTCCAAGGCCAGCTGAACAGCTTTGAGTTCAGCAAGTTGGCTTGATCCACCTTCTCCTTCGGTAGCTTGTGCAACCTGTCATGTGGGGCTCCATACGGCTGCTTTCCACTTCCGGTTCATTCCCACGATGCGACAGGAACCGTCGGTGAAAAGAGCGTAGCATGTTTCATCTGCTGGCAGCTGGTTGTACGGTGGAGCTTCTTCAGCCCGGGTCACTTGCTTCTGCTCCTCCTCCTCAGCGAGACCAAAATCTTCACCTTCTGGCCAGTTTGTAATTATCTCCAAAATCCCAGGGCAATTTGTGTTGCCAATGCGGGCGCACTGCGTGATGAGGGCAATCCACTTGCTCCATGTGGCGTCGGTGGCATGGTGGGTAGAAGGAACCTTTCCTTTGAACATCCACCCCAGCACTGGCAGTCGGGGTGCCCGGAGAAGTTGTGCTTCCATGCCAATCACCTCTGAGGCAGCTTGAACTCCTTCATAGGCAGCCAAGATTTCCTTCTCCGTCGGAGTGTAATTGGCTTCAGAACCTCTGTAACCTCTGCTCCAGAATCCCAGGGGTCGGCCTCGAGTTTCACCAGGCACCTTCTGCCAAAGGCTCCAGGACAGACCATGGTTCCCGGCTGCAGAGTAGAGAACATTCTTTACCTCTGGTCCTGTCCTGACTGAGCCAAGGGCTACAGCATGAGCGATCTCCTGTTTGATCTGGGCGAAGGCTTGCTGCTGTTCAGGGCCCCAGTGGAAATCGTTTTTCTTGCGGGTGACCAGGTAGAGAGGGCTCACAATCTGGCTGTACTCAGGAATGTGCATTCTCCAAAAGCCTATGGCACCTAGGAAAGCTTGTGTTTCCTTCTTGCTTGTTGGTGCTGACATTGCAGTGATCTTATTAATGACCTCAGTGGGGACCTGGCGCCGTCCGTCTTGCCACTTCACTCCCAGGAACTGGATCTCTCGGGCAGGTCCTTTGACTTTGCTTTTCTTGATGGCAAAGCCAGCTTCCAGCAAAATCTGGATGATTTTCTCTCCCTTCTCAAAGACCTCTGTTGCCGTGTTCCCCCACACAATGATGTCATCAATGTACTGCAAATGTTCTGGGGCCTCACCCTTTTCCAGTGCAGCCTGGATCAGCCCGTGGCAGATGGTGGGGCTGTGTTTCCACCCCTGGGGCAGTCGGTTTCAGGTGTAGTGCACACCCTCCAGGTGAAAGCAAACTGAGGCCTGCACTCTGCTGCCAAAGGAATGGAGAAAAATGCATTGGCAATGTCAATGGTAGCATACCACTTTGCTGCCTTGGACTCCAGCTCGTACTGCAGTTCCAGCATGTCCGGCATGGCTGCGCTCAGTGGTGGAGTCACTTCATTCAAGGCACGATAGTCCACAGTCAATCTCCATTCCCCCTCAGACTTGCACACAGGCCAGATGGGGCTGTTGAAGGGTGAGTGGGTTTTGCTCACCACCCCTTGGCTCTCCAGCTCATGGATCATCTTGTGGATGGGGATCACAGCATCTCGATTTGTCCGGTACTGCCGGCGGTGCACTGTCATGGTGGCAATTGGTACCTGTTGCTCTGTCACTTTCAGGAGTCCCACTGCAGATGGATTTTCTGACAGTCCAGGCAAGGTGTTCAACTGCTTAATACTCTCTGCCGATACAGCAGCTATTCCAAAAGCCCACCTGAGTCCTTTGGATCTTTGTAGTAGCCATTCCTGAGGAAGTCTATGCCTAGAATGCACGGTGCCCCTGGGCCAGTTACAATCGGATGTTTCTGCCACCCCTTTCCTGTCAGGCTAATCTCAGCTTCCAGCAAAGTAAATTCCTGTGATTCCCCTGTCACCCCAACAATGGAAACAGGTTCTTTCCCCACATGTTCTGATGGTATCAGGGTGCATTCTGAACCAGTATCAACTAACATTCTATGTTTCTGTGGCTTTGATGTGCCAGGCCATCACACCCACACTACCCAGTAGATCCTGTTATCCCATGCCTCTCCTGGCTAGAGGCAGGGCCCCTCTAGCCCTGGTTATTATTTCCTTCCTGGGCATACATAGTGGAGGTCCCTTCCAGGGGGATCTGACAGATCATCCTCCCTTCTGTAGTACCCTGCACCTTGGTTGTGGGAGGTCGAGGCTACCTTCATTTTAGCACGGTTCCCTCGGTTGGCATTTCCCTCCCTGAGCTGACGCACCCGTGCTGCCAGGACAGAAGTGGGCTTCCCATCCCATTTTCCATGTCTTCCCCATGGTCTCGCAGGAAGAACCACAGGTCAGTTCGTGAGGGGTATCCTCTGTCCCTAGCTGGGGGGCGTTGGGTGTGAGATTTGGGGCCTGTGACTCGTACTGGTGCTGCATTGATCTTCCTTATCTCCTCCCTTATAATCTCCCTCACCTCTCCTTTCAACCCTCTCATCCCCTTCATCTCCTCTTGGACCTGTTGGAGGTCCCTGGCCACAGCAGAGACCTTGGCCTGCATTGGGCCATTAATCATACTGTCAAAATTTCTGAGCTTGCTGGCAACAGAACCTACTGTCTCTCGGTGGTCATCAGCCCTAATCAGTGCAATGTAGGTAGTAAATTCAGATGGCCCCAGGGTTGCCAGATCCCACAACATCTGCCCTGTGCACCTGACCTTGTCAGGGTCATTGTCATGCTGTCCATCCATCCCAAAGAGTACCTCTAATACTGCCACTTCCCTCAGCTGCTGGATCCCTTCATCAATGGTCTTCCAGCGCATTCTATGGTGGTGCTCCTGCATTCTCTCTTTGTGGATAAACTTCTCTCTCACACTCATTAGAAGCCGTTCCCAGAGGGAAAGGAGGCCTTGCTCCCTTACGAATGTCTGGTCCACACCTGAGTCCTGGGACAAGGATCCCAAATTCCTGGCCTCAGTGCCATCCAGTTGTACACCTCTCCCCATAAGGTCCCAGACACGAAGTAACCAGGTTGTAAAGGCTCACGGCCCCGTCGCACAATGTCTTTTCGCAGGTTACGGAGAGTGTCATATGAGAGAGACTCGGTGACAATCTCAACCTCTGGCTCCCTTGCTGACTGTGAGGACCCTCCTGGCTGATCCCCACTATCTAGGTGCCTTGTTTTAATCTTAGATTTCCTAGTTTCCACAGGGGCAACTGCTGCTGGCTGTGGCTGCCCCTGTGATCCAGCTGGAACCTGGACAGATGTAACATCTATGGGTTCCACTGCAGCACCATCAGACTCTCCCTCTTTAGGGCAGGGGGAGGGTTTCTCACTAGCTGGGGAAAGGTGCTCCTTCAACACCTGGCCCTGCTCCTTCAACACCTGGCCCATGTCCCGTATCTCCTTCACTAGAACCCCCACCCACTCTGGCTGGTTCATTTCTGCAGTGGGCTGTGGGGCAACACCAGGCTCTGGGGCAGCATCTCTAGTCTCTGGGACAGGGGCAGGCTCTGGGGCAGCATCTCTAGTCTCTGGGACAGGGGCAGGCTCTGGGGCAGCATGTTTCAGGGTTGTTATCCAAGCCAGTATTCCCTTGTTTCTGAATGCTAAGTAAAGCAGGCCCATCAGCAACACCAGCCACGGAATAATAATACTAGCAATTAAAGCAAATCTGAAATCCTTGAAAACTGGTGGGGTAGCCTCAAAAAACTGGGTGACAGGTTGGGAGAAAATTTCCCTTGCATTCATTGCCTCACAGTAAGTACCATTGTTGAAATAACCCCAGAAACACGCAGTTAGAGTACGATAGCTCAGGATCCATGTGGCAAATTTCCAGAAAAAATTAAAAACCCATGAATTCCTGACAAAATCAATCCAAAACACAAATCGGATCATAGCTACAATAAATTTGGTGAGGGGGCCCATATTCAAAAAAGGGCTTGCAAATGGGAGAGAAATATCTGTGACCACGTGGAGCCCAAACCAGATTAAACTAGACAACATGTTGCTGCTTAAGAGCTGCTACTCCTCTCTTAACTCGCCTTTTTAATGCCCTCAGCCCCACGTTGGGCGCCAAAATCTGTCCTGGTTTTAGGACAGGGTTCTGCCAAAAACGGCAGAAGTTTTCCTTTGAAATAGAAATCAATTTCACCCCCTCGAGTGTTATAATTGTTTCAAATCAAGCTCAGGTGGGAGCTCTTCGCTCCCGGTCCTGTGTCAGATGACCAGTTGTATTCCCAGAGGTAGGAAGTATTTGGTCTTTGGTGGTCAGCAGTGCCTCCGGGTAGCAGGGCAGATGCTGGGCAGCTGAATGCAGCCCGGCCCCCGGGTCTCCTACCTCTCACACTGCCGAGCAGACTGGAGAAGTTCCCCCTCCCCTCTCTGCTCGCCGGAAACAGCCGGGCCCTCAGAAGCCTCGTGCTCCCTGAGTAGCTCCCCCTCCCCCCTTCCCGGAGGTCGCATCCCCCTCGAGGTAGCTCCGGTCCCACCCACCCGCCCGTCCAGGGCCATGCAAACCCTGGGCACAGCCGAGCGGGTTCTGTTAGCATTACAATGGAAAAAATTCTCCAAACTCATACATTAGAAGGAACACAACCAACCCATGGGTTGCTGCAGCTCTCAGTAGGTCACCTGGGAGATCCTGGAGTGTGGTGGCACTGGGGGACACTGTGAGAGACACTGGCTGTGGCATCTGGGCAGGGACACTCATGGGTGACGTGTCCCTCTGCGTGTCCCAGCCCCAGGACTCACCCGAATGCTTGGTGCTCGACGTGGGTGTGCAGCACCTCCCCCTCCTCTGGGGGTTGGGGGGCTCGGGGGCCTGAGGAATAAAGGGGATGTGTGGGAGGAATGGGAGGTCTTGAGGTTGGGGTCAAAGGCCAGAGTGTGGTTGACTCCCCCCACTCACCTTTCCTGCTGCTTCCCTGGCAGCTGCAAAGGAAAGAGGAGGAGGGTAACTGTGGGGTCCCAGGGCTGTGACCCTCTCAGGAATCCTCAAACCCCACTGCACCCTCAATTTCCCCAGCACCCCCTGAGCATCTCTGGTGTCTCCAGAACCCTGAATCACCCCAGTGCTCTGAACCCTTAACCCCCAGAACCTCAAGCCTGGCAGGGAGGGGAACCTCCAAATTCCTCTCAGATCACTGAACAATCCTTCAATATGCCCGCAAGGCCTCAGCATCACCCCAAATCCTTCAGGACACTGAGCAAAGGTCGAGCACTCAATTCTGCCCATATCAGGGGTTGTGGTGCCACCCCAGCACCCCACATTTGATGGTCCCCAGGGTCTCAAGACCCCCACTGTCCCCAGTGTCACCTACCCCTGTTGTTCCACCGGTGCCCAGCCCACAGCTCCACTCACGAGCAGGAGCAGGAAGAGGAGGACCCGCCCAAAGGCCTGCGGCCACTGCTGGGGACAGAAGGGACACATCAGGGTCACCTGTCACTTCAGGGCTCCTGCAATCCCAGTGACCCCCATGACCCCACCTGTGTTCCAGTGGTGTCCAGTGGTTCCCCTGTGGTGTCACCTCCAGGGCCAGCTCTGGGCTGGAGTGCCCGAACACGCGGTGCCCGTCCTGTCCCAGCTGGTTGGTGGCCACGCACTGGTAGGTGCCCAAATGTCCCACATGGACGGCCCCAAGCTCCAGGAGGGGACCCGGGCCACCCTCATGCCCGTTGTGCAGCCAGGTGAAGGTGACAGGGGCTGAGCCCACCTGCACCGAGCAGCGCAGGGTCACGGGGTCACCTGGGCGCACCTGGAGTGCCGGGGACCGGGGGTGATGAGTGGCATTGGCCACGGGCACTGCGGGGGACACAGACAGAACTGGAACCTGGCAGGGAGGATGGTGATTCCGTGGTTGGGGTCAACCCGAGTCCAAGTGCCCTGCTTACCCAGGATGGTGACATTCAGGGGGACACTCTCGCCACGCTGTCCCCGTTGCTGACCCGGCACTGGTAGTGGCCACTGTCATTGTCCCCAACGTGCCGCAGCTCCAAGTAGGGCCAGTGCCCAGCGGTCCCAAGAGCCCCCAGAGTGCCAGGAGAAGGACAGGGACCTCTCCCCATGGCCACTGTGCAGCTCAGCTCAGATAGTCCCCAAGTGCCACCTGTCCCAGGCTGGGCTGCACCGACAGGGACACCCGAGGGTGGGACCCTGTGGGGTGACACAGGAGAGAGTGGGGACATGGGAGGGTTGGGGTAACCAGGGAGCAGTGGAGGAATCAGAGAGAATCAGAGAGAGGTGGGGGAATCCCAGTGAGGAAGAAGGGCGCACACCAGGGAAGGCTTGGAAAGGGATGGAAGGGACCTCGGGAAGGATGAGACATTCAGGAGGGGACACAAGGAGATGCTTGAAGGAACCGCAGGGAAAATTTTGGGAATACAGACAGGGTGAGGTGGTGCAGGACCTGTGAACACGGAGTGTGACCTCAGAGAGAGGTGCACCCGGGAGGGACGAGGAGTCGTGCTGAGGTGGGACACACCGATAAAAGTGATGGAGGGACCCAGGGAGACTGAGCGGGCGAAGGTAGCAGGGCAGACGAGAGGCTTGAGCAGGGCTGGGTGCAGCCAGGAGGGCACGACCCCAAAAACACCCAAAGCCCACCCCACACCAAAACCCTGCAGGGCCTCAGTGCTGGCAACCAGGAGATGGATGAGACCCTCCCAATGAAAACTGGAAGCTCTTGGGAGGCTTCACCTCCTCTCCTGCTTCCCACAATCCGCCCAGGGTTTCTGTCCTGAGGGCTTGGGACACTTTGGGTTTATTGAGTTTTGGGAGAAATCCTGTTCCACGACTTCTCCATTC
>JAREIS010000987.1:0-25448 GCA_030060385.1 Muscicapa striata striata
ATCTGTTGACAGTGACTAGTGCTAAGAAGCAGGATCAAGATCAGCTAGCTTTCTTACTGAATACCTATTCGCCTTGCTACGTTCAGGGGTAAATATTGGAGATGCAGGGATCTCATGTCTGTGTGTAGTGGACACTGAGAAGTACTGTGGTGTGTGCTCTCTTTCTCCCTATCTTCTGTTACACTTCGCTGCTTTTCGCTATGCAGAGTTCAATAGTGCTTGGAACTCTTACAAGAAGCAGGGCAGACTGCTCGTGTAGAGAGGGTTTAGAAGAAAAGTGCACGTGCCAGGCGTGTTTTTTGAGCAGATATACCTAGCAGCAGATTGTCCTGTGTGAGGACAAGGTGACAAATCTTCTCCTTTAGAGAGAAATCGCTACAGGATACAAATCGCGACCAAAGAACTGCCGTGCACCAGAGTCTTCTGCTCAGCGTATCAGTTTTCAGTGACTAGTGCTAAGAAGCAGGATAATGCTAGCTTTGCTACTACCCACCTAATCGTCATGCAGCCTTGTGTGGTAAATATTGGAGATGCAGATATCTGATGTCTGTGTGTAGCGGACAGTGAGAACTACTATGTGGTGTGCACTCTTTCTCCTTATCTTCAGTTACACCTCTGTGCTTTTAGCTATACGCAGTTTAAAAAGTGCTTGGAACTCTTACAAGAAGCAGGGCAGACTGCTCCGGTAGAGAGTGTTTAGAAGAAAAGTGCACGTGCCAGGCGTGTTCTGTCAGCAGATAAACGTGCTGCTACATACCTAATCGCCATGCAGCCTTCTGTGGTAAACATGACGCTTGCTGTTAGGCTCCGAGAGGCAGACAACACTTTGGTATGTGCAGTGGAAAGGAGAGCTACTGTGTGGTGTGCACGCTTTCTTCTTAGCTTCAGGTACACTTCTGTGCTCTTCGCTATGCAGACTCCAGAGAGTGCATGCTATTGATACTAGAAGAGTGGCAGACTGATATTAATCAGAGAGTTTAGAAGAAAAGTGCACGTAGACGCAGGGATCTCATGTCTATGTGTAGTGGACACTGAGAAGCACTGTGGTGCGTCCACTCTTTCTCCTTCAGTTACACTTCTCTGCTTTTCGTTATGCAGAGTTAAAACGTGCATGACACTCTCACAAAAAGCGGGGTAGACTGAAATTATACAGAGGGTTTAGAAGAAAGTGCACGCCCTAGCGTGTTTTGTCTGCAGAAAACGCAGCTGCCTAGTGTTCTGTGTGAGGACTAGGTGACAAATCATCTCCATTAGAGAGAAACGCTGCAAGATACTAACGGTGAAAAAGGAAACTCAGTGCACCAGAGTGTTCTGCTCCAGCGTATCAGTTTTCAGTGACTAGTGCTAAGAGCAGGATCAACGTATCCTAGCTTTGCTACTACATACCTAATCGTTATATGGAGCCCTGTGTGGTAAATATTGGAAAATGCAGCTATCTCATGTCTATGGGTAGCGGACAGTGAAAACTACTATGTGGCGTGCACTCTTTCTCCTTATAGAAGCAGGATCAAGATCAGCTAGCTTTCTTACTGAATACCTATTCGCCTTGCTACGTTCAGGGGTAAATATTGAGATGCAGGGATCTCATGTCTGTGTGTAGTGGACACTGAGAAGTACTGTGGTGTGTGCCTCTTTCTCCTATCTTCTGTTACACAAGAAAAGTGCACGTGCCAGGCGTGTTTTTGAGCAGATATACCTAGCAGCAGCAGATTGTCCTGTGTGAAGACAAGGTGACAAATCTTCTCCTTTTAGAGAGAAATCGCCAGGATACAAATCGCGAACAAAGAACTGCTGCACCAGAGTCTTCTGCTCAGCGTATCAGTTTTCAGTGACTAGTGCTAAGAAGCAGGATAATGCTAGCTTTGCTACTACCCACCTAATCGTCATGCAGCCTTGTGTAGTCAATATTGAGATACTGATATCTGATGTCTATGTGTAGCGGACAGTGAGAACTACTATGTGATGTGCACTCTTTCTCCTTATCTTCAGTTACACTTCTGGGCTTTTAGTTATACACAGTTTAAAGTGCTTGGAACTCTTACAAGAAGCAGGGCAGACCGCGCCGGTTGAGAGGGTTTAGAAGAAAAGTGCACGTGCCAGGCGTGTTTTTGAGCAGATATACCTAGCAGCAGAGTGTTCTGTGTGAAGACAAGGTGACAAATCTTGACATGCACGTTTTAACTCTGCATAACGAAAAGCAGAGAAGTGTAACTGAAGGAGAAAGAGTGGACGCACCACAGTGCTTCTCAGTGTCCACTACACATAGACATGAGATCCCTGCATCTCCAATATTAACCCTTAACGCAGCACGACTAATTGGTATTCAGTAAGAAAGCTAGCATACGCTGATCCTGCTTCTTAGCACTAGTCACTGGCAACTGATACGCTGAGCAGAGCACTCTGGTGCGCTGAGTTTCTTGTTTGTGGTTTGTATCTTGCAGCGTTTCTCTAGCAAAGATGAATAGTCACCTTACTTCACCCAGAACACTTTGCTGCTAGGTGTTTCTGTTGACAAAGCATGCCTGGGACGTGCACTTTTCTTCTAAACTCTCTGATTAATATCAGTCTGCCACCTCCTAGTATCAATAGCAAGCACCGCCGAGTCTGCATAGCGAAGAGCACAGAAGTGCACCTGAAGCTAAGAAGAAAGGATTTCTCTCTAAAGAAGATGATTTGTCACCTCGTCCTCTCACAAAACACTCTGCTCCTACGTTTATCTGCTGACAGAACACGCCTGGCACGTGCACTTTTCTTCTAAACACTCTCTACCGGAGCAGTCTGCCCTGCTTCTTGTAAGAGTTCCAAGCACTTTTTAAACTGCGTATAGCTAAAAGCACAGAGGTGTAACTGAAGATAAGGAGAAAGAGTGCACACCACATAGTAGTTCTCACTGTCCGCTACACACAGACATCAGATATCTGCATCTCCAATATTTACCACACAAGGCTGCATGACGATTAGGTGGGTACTCCCAACAGAACACTCTGTCTCTTATTTCTCTCAAAACAGTTGGACTTCACTTTTCTTCTAACACTCTCTGCTTTCATATAGTCTGCCACTCGTTCTTGATCAATCTCAACTCTGTCTACATCAGTAGCATCTTACTCAAGCATAAGAAGAAGCTGCACACCACAAGTATCCTTTCTACTAAAAGAAATGAGTTCCACACTGGTATTTCCATCGAGGACCATGAATAGTATTGCACCGGTTAAGCATCAGGCGCTTGAACTTCCTTTACCAGAGCTTCGAACCGCTATGCCTTGTCAAAGTTTGGAGACGTGATTAAGAACGCTTGATTCAACAGGCTTGACCAGTAAAGTGCAGGAAAGACTAGCACACACGTCGGAAAGTAAGACCGCGCTTTTTGTCGGAGCACTGAGCAGGCGCCCGTGGGAACAAGCAGTCGAAACCCATAGCCCCGCGCGCCTCGGGCTCCTCCCGGCGGCTGCAGTTCGCGTGTGCGGACCAAAAGGAATTGAGCAGTCTTTGGAGCTTCTGAGAGTCACTGCACTCTTTCTTCTTACTGCTTGATGGGAACTTGAGTCAAGTTTGTTTTGTCCGGAAACACAGCAGAGAGTCTAAAGGCAACAGATTATGGATTAAAAGTAAGGAAGGAGCCAAACCCACATGGCAACAGAGTGCTATTGTAGGTTGCAGTGATATTGCACTAACATGCCCAAAAGACTACCCCATGTTGTTGGAAGCTAGAGCCCCGAGCCAGAACTCTGCTGCTCTTGGGCAGTGAGACTTGTGGGATTCCCAGTCATCCTCACAAGCTGTCCCTGTCACAAGGATAAAGGTGGCCAGGGTGAAGAGAACAAAGGAAACACAGCGCTGCTGACCTGAGAACACACCACCCCCACATTCACACTTACCTTTGCATCCAGCAAAGCTTCAAAGCAGAGAGAGATTGCCCTGGCTTAGAAATCCAAATGTAGACATCCAAATGTATATCAAAGAATCCAAATATCTAAGCTCAATTTAGGGTGCTGCTGCCACTCCCATTTCAATTCCACAGAAACTGTGGCACTCTTGAAATTAGGCATTTCTACCATTGTCCAAACAGGAATTTAAAGACTCCAAACAAAAGCCTTAAGCCTGAGATCAGTTTGTTAACTAAACAACAGTCCTCTCTACCTTGTGGCTTCTTTCTTTCCTAAATGCACAAATGACAAGTGTTATCCTCCATTGCTCAGGATTCAGGCTTGAGCTACTTGCAAAGGATGTACCAAGCAACTATTACAGGAACCTGTCAGCAGAGTGCAAGAGCAAAATCAATTCTGCCTTTTTACAGCTGACACAGATTGGAGATAAATAAAGCCATCTTTGGATTCTGCAATAAAAAGTGAAAAGCACTGGAACTGCCAGCGTCCATGTCCCAGGAAGCGTTTTAGCAAGAGTTACACTTAGACTGCAGGTGAAGCATTTGGTGTGGTAGCGTGGAAGCACAAGCAGCCTGACGATCTGGAGGAGCAACATCTGGGAGAGCATACATCTCTGTAAAAAATCCAATTTCAAAACTTCTAGGCACCTTGATTCAGCAAAACAATGAGACTCTAGCGGTAATCAGTAGAGAAGGATAGATGCATTCAAGCAAGCACATTGCTCCTTGCCATGAACAGCCTTCTGGGGGAAGCCACCAAGAAAGAAGAGGTGAAGCCTCTCTAACTAGTTTGGATTGTACAAGTAATACTTAGACAGTAAAAATTACTGCATGAAAGATCAGCTTGCCTATCTATGCAAAGATGAGACCAAGGCTGAAGCCCCATCAAGGATCTTTAGTGAGAACCTGGCTCCAAATCCACCATGAAAATCTTGAACGCTTTTGCAACACAAACAGTAAAACTTGTTTAATAACCGTGCCAGCTTTCAGACGTTCCCGGAACGAAACTGCAAACCAGCAAAATAAAACAAGCTAGGGAGTGATTCTAACTAAATGCCAATGACAGCAAGAAGAAATTCAATCTGCAGGAGCAAGTAACAGCCCTTTCTTCTTCATCTTCTTTTTCTTCTTCTTCGTGGATTTTTAAAATTTTTTTCTTTGTTTTTTGGTTTCTTTTTTTTTTTTTTCCCACTGTCTTTTTTCTTAAGACTAAAATAGCCAATATATATTTAATGCATGGAATCCCTGAAGTGGTATGTATTTGATAATACTTGACACAAGGGCCTGGGTTAGGTCTCATTAGCAACAATAATTTTTACCAGACACAAATATCCAACAGGTGTGAGATGAAAACCTGCCCAAGTGACACAGAAAAAAAAAAAAAACCTCTGTCCTGGGGTATCACAAGGCAGAAGCACAAGTATGGAATTACTCTGGCGGACATTGGCACAGCTAATAACATGATCATTTCAATCACACATTAGGGTCTTCATGGAATCTGCAATTTGCAAAAACTCCCCATCTGCCACTTCATTATGAGAACACAAGGAGGAAGCAAGCCTGTACTCTGCCTGCCTTCACATAGTTTGGCTCAGCAGCATTTTTCCCAAATGAACCCAAAATTCCCAACATTTGAACTAGAACACCCCAAAGCTTTCAAAATTCCAGGCGTTACTGGGAAAAACATCTAGGAAAACCCAGGAAAAATTCTTCCTTAAAAACAGGAAAATTCTTTTAAATTTTGCACTGACAAACTCAAAAATCGCCTAGAAATTGCACCAAAAAATGGCCAGAAAAACTCCTAACATCTGCACAAGAAACCAAAAAATAGCCCCAAAATCCAGTGAGATTTCAGGAATATCTGAGGAAAAAACTGAGAAAGTGAGTGGGCAAAATATCTGGAGGAAATGCGACTTAAAATGGCCCAAAAGCCTGAAAATCACATGAAAAAGGGCCCAAAAACTCCTGAAATCCATACTAAAACCCCTAAAGTCAGCCAACATTCCAAGGATTGCTGGCAAAAGCATCAGGAAAAATCCAGGAAAAATTGAGCCTAACAAACCAGGAAAGTCTCTGAAAATTGGCACTAAGAAACGAAAAATGCCCTAAGAATCAAGTTTAAATGAGTCCAAAATTGGCAAAATTTGCACTGAACACCCCAAAGCTGTCAAAATTTCAGGTGTTATTGGGAAAAACATCTGGAAAAATCCAGGATAAATTCTGCCTTAAAAACAGGAAAAATCCTTTAAAATTTGCACTGTGATACACAGAAATCCCCTAGAAATTGCCGAAAAAATGGCCAGAAGGACTCCTAACATCTGCACAAAAAACAAAAAAATGGCATCAAAATCCAGTGAGATTCCAGGAATTTCTGAGGATAAAACTGGGAAAGTGAGTGGCCAAAATATTCGGAGGAAATGCGACTTGAAATGGCCCGAAAAGCCTGGAAATCACACGAAAAATTTACTCAGATTTATGTAACTCATATAGTTTGATTGTATTCATTTCTATACAATTGCTATTTTTAATAAATTACTGCTAAATTTAACTTTGTTGTCTAGTTGGACAAAATCGAACACATCCAATAACCATTTATAACACCACAAAATAAAGTTATGCACAATTGTGTTTAATATTTTTGTCTGTGCAGACACTTCAAAATATCCCTGAAGAGAAACTCTTTGTTTTTACTAATTCTGTTTGATTTTTGTTAGACTACAGCCTCCCACTTTCAAATTTTATCTTCCTGCAATTTCAGGACCAGAATTCTTTGGATTTTCTGTAGGGAGGGATGGAGATCACCTCTTCAAGCAGAAGAAAACCTTAAAACTTGAAAACTTCAGAATACCTGAAGCATCTCCATTGACGTATCAGAGCCTTCTGTAAGACAAGGGCAAAAATCTGTGCCATAAGGTGTAAGACGGCGCAGTGCAGGAGAGCATGGGCCCGGCCCCGCCGCCTGCCCGGCCCGTACAAATCGCGGCCCTCTCGCGGTACCCGTGCGGTAGCTCGGCCAGCCGGGAAGGGGAGGGGGGGGGGGGGGCGTCGACCAGCGCGGCGCGCTGTCTGTCGCTGAACACGGAGCTGCTGAACGAGACGAGCCGCCGCCCTAGAGTCCCGGCATCCGCGGCGGACCCTCGGGCCGCGCCACCTCTCAGGGGTCGCGCACGCGCGCTGCTGCCAGTGGGGGACAGGGGCTGGGAGGGCCCAGGGTGACCAGGGGCGACCCCGGTGTTGGGGCGGAGCGTCCCGGGGTTGAGCCGGGAGCGATCCCGCGTTGAGGCGGTGGGTGCGGAGCCTCCGCCTCGGGGACGGACCCCGAGCTCAACGGGCGCGGCTTTGGCGGACTGGAGCCGCTGCGCAGCCAGCGCTCGCGCTGCAGTGTCCGGCTGCTTGGAGCTGCCGCTGGCATCCCTTTCCTTCGTTTCGGGTCAGTCAGAAGGATTTTTTTTTCTCTTCTACTCTGCGGGCGGGGTGTGGTTTTCTGAGAGGCTAAAAGAGAAAGCACTGGACCTGCCAGCGTCCATGTCCCAGGAAGCGTTTTAGCAAGAGTTACACAGACTGCAGGTGAAGCATTTGGTGTGGTAGCGTGGAAGCACAAGCAGCCTGACGATCTGGAGGAGCAACATCTGGGAGAGCATACATCTCTGTAAAAAATCCAATTTCAAAACTTTTATGCACCTTGATTCAGCAAAACAATGAGACTCTAGCAGTAATCAGTAGAGAAGAACAGATGAATTCAGCAAGCACATTGCTCCTTGCCATGAACAGCCTTCTGGGGAAGCCACCAAGAGAGAAGAGGTGAAGCCTCTCTAACTAGTTTGGATGGTACACCTAATACTTTATACTTTCTCCCAGACTAAAGATGCCACCACCTAGAACCCTGGCTGTTCATGGAGTGCAAAAAACCACCTCTATATAGACTTTACAAAATGTTGTGAAGTGATTTTTATTTCACAGAGAAATAGGCCCTTGTTTGCATGCAGGGCCATGGTCCTTCTATTAAGAAACTGGGAGGGTGTGGTTTTTTCAGAGTGAAAATGGCCAATGTTCATATGCAGAGCCACGGGCCTGAGACTGGGCGTCTGACAGCTAAAATTCCGAAAGAATCAGGATTTCTCCCAGACTAAAGATGCCACCACTTAGAACCCTGGCTACTTTTGCAGAGACTGTATCTTCCTACAAAATGGTATTAAGAAACTGGGAGGGCGTGGTTTTTTCAGAGGAAAACTGCCAATGTTCATATCCAGGGCCCTTGGCCTGAGACTGGGCGTCTGACAGCTCAAATTCTGAAAGGATAAGGATTTATCCCAGACTAAAGATGCCAGCACTTAGAACTCTGGCTGTTCATGGAGTGACAAACGCCTCCTCTAAATGGATATTACAAAAGTGGTGAAGTGATTTTTATTTCACAGCGAAATAGGCCCTTGTTTGCATGCAGGGCCATGGTCTGGAGACAGGGCTTAGGCCTGCTAAAATCTCAAACCTAATGATTTCTCCCAGACTTGAGATGCCAACAGTTAGAAGCCTGGCTACTTTTGGAGAGACCAACACTACCTGCAAACTGGTATTAAGAAACTGGGAGGGTGTGGTTTTTTTCAGAGGGAAAATGGCCAATGTACATGTCCAGGGCCCGTGCCCAGAGTGTGGGCGTCTGACAGCTAAAATTCCGAAAGGGTCAGGATTTCTCCTAGACTAAAGATGCCACCACTGAGAATCCTGGCTGTTATGGAGTGCCAAATGCCTCCTCTAAATGGATATTACAAAAGTGGTTATTTCACAGAGAAATAGGCTCTTCTTTGCATGCAGGGCCATTGGCCTGGGACTGGGCTTCAGCCTGCTAAAATTCCAAAAGGATCAGGATTTCTTCCCTGCTTCAGATGCCAGCCCTTAGAAGCCTGGCTACTTTTGGAGAGACAATGTCTTCCTCAAAACTGCCATTAAGAAACTGGGATGATGTATTTATTTTCAGAGGGAATATGGCCAATGTTCGTATCCATGGCAATAGGCCTGAGACTGGGCGTCTGACAGCTAAAATTCCAAAGGGATCAGGATTTCTCCAAGACTAAATATGCCACCAGTTAGAAGCCTGGCTACTTTTGCAAAGACCAGCACTACCTCCAAACTGGTATTAAGAAACTGGGAGGGTGTGGTTTTTTTAGAGTATAAATTGTCAATGTTCTTATCCAGGGCAATTGGCCTGAGACTGGGCGTCTGACAGCTAAAATTCTGAAAGGATCAGGATTTCTCCCAGACTAAAGATGCCACCTCTTAGAACCCTGGCTACTTTTGGAGAGACAATGTCTTCCTAAAAACTGCCATTAAGAAACTGGGACGGTGTGGTTTTTTTCAGAGGGAAAATGGCCAATGTTCGTATCCATGGCAATGGGCCTGAGACTGGGCGTCTGACAGGTAAAATTCTGAAGGGGTCAGGATTTCTCCCAGACTAAGGATGCCACCACCTAGAACCCTGGCTTCTTTTGGAAAGAACAACACTCCTCCAAACTGGCATTAAGAAACTGGGAGGTTGTGGTTTTTTCTCAGATGGGAATTGGCCAATATTCATATCCTGGGCCCTTGGCCTGAGATGGGCATCTGACAGCTAAAAATCCGAAAGGATCAGGATTTCTCCCAGACTAAAGATGCCACCACTTAAAATCCTGGTTACTTTTGGAGAGACAATGTCTTCCTCAAAACGGCCATTAAGAAACTGGGAGGGAGTGGCTTTTTCAGAGGGAAAATTGCCATTGTTCGTATCCAGGGCCCTTGGCCTAAGACTGGGCTTTTGACTGCAAAAATTCGGAAATGATAAGGATTTCTTCCATACTAAAGATGCCACCACTTAGAACCCTGGCTGTTCATGGAGTGACAAAAGCCTCCTCTAAATGAATATCACAAAAGTGGTGAAGTGATTTTTATTTCACAGAGAAATAGGCCCTTGTTTGCATGCAGGGCCATGGTCCTGAGACTGGGCTTTGGCCTGCTAGAATTCCAAACCTAATGATTTCTCCCAGACTAAAGATGCTACCAGTTAGAAGCGTGGCTACTTTTGGAGAGACCAACACTACCTCCAAACTGGTATTAAGAAACTGGGAGGTTTTGGTTTTTCAGAGGGAAAATTTTTTCATATCCAGGGCCCTTGGGAAAATTGCCAATGTTCATTTCTCCCAGACTAAAGATCCAGGGCTACTTTTTGAGGCCAAAATGAGAAACTGGAGCATGAGGTTTTCTGACCGCTCCAAATTCTGAAAGGATCGAAGGGAGGATTTCTCCCAGACTAAAGATGCCACCACTTAGAACCCTGGCTGCTCTTCTTTGCATGCATGGCCATTGACCTGAGACTGGGCTTCGGCCTGCTAAACTTCCAAACCTAATGATTTCTCGCAGACTAAAGATGCCAGCAGTTAGAAGCGTGGCTACTTTTGGAGAGACCAACACTACCTCCAAACTGGTATTAAGAAACTGGGAGGGTGAGGTTTTTTTCAGAGGGAAAATGGCCCATGTTCGTATCCAGGGCAATTGGCCTGAGACTGGGCATCTGACAGCTAAAATTCCGAAAGGATCAGGATTTCTCCCAGACTAAAGATGCCACCCCTTAGAACCTTGGCTACCATTGCAGAGAAAATGTCTGCCTCCAAACTGGTATTAAGAAACTGGGACGGTGTGGTTTTTTCAGAGGAAAATGGCAAATATTCGTATCCATGGCAATGGGCCTGAGACTGGGCTACTGACAGCTAAAATTCTGAAGGGATCAGAATTTCTCCCGGACTAAAGATGCCACCACTTAGAACCCTGGCATCTTTTTGAAAGAACGAACCCTGGCTACTTTTGGAGAAACCATCACTACCTTCAAACTTGTATTAAGAAACTGGGAGTTTGTGTGGTTTTAGGAAAATGGCTAATGTTCATATGCAGGGCAATTGGCCTGAGACTGGGCGTCTGACAGCTCAAATTCCAACAGGTCAGGATTTCTCCCAGACTAAAGATGCCACCACTTAGAATCCTGGCTACTTTTGGTGAGACTGTATCTTCCTCCAAAATGCGATTAAGAAACTGGGAGGGTGTGGCTTTGTACAGAGGGAAAATTGCAAATATTCATATCCAGGGCCACTGGCCTGAGACTTGGCGTCTAACAGCTCAAATTCCGAAGGAATCTGGATTTCTCCCAGACTAAAGATGCCACCACTGAGAACCCTGGCTGTTCATGGAGTGCCAAAAGCCTCCTCTAAATGGATATTACAAAAGTGGTGAAGTGATCTTTATTTCAAAGAGAAATTGGCCCTTTTTGCATGCAAGGGCATGGTCCTGAGACTGGGCTTCGGCCTGCTAAACTTCCAAACCTAATGATTTCTCGCAGACTAAAGATGCCAGTAGTTAGAAGCCTGGCTACTTTTGGAGAGACCAACACTACCTCCAAACTGGTATTAAGAAACTGGGAGGGTGAGGTTTTTTTCAGAGGGAAAATGGCCCATGTTCGTATCCAGGGCAATTGGCCTGAGACTGGGCGTCTGACAGCTCAAATTCCGAAAGGATCAGGATTTCTCCCAGACTAAAGATGCCACCTACTTTTGGAGAAACCATCACTACCTTCAAACTTGTATTAAGAAACTGGGAGTTTGTGTGGTTTTAGGGAAAATGGCTAATGTTCATATGCAGGGCAATTGGCCTGAGACTGGGCGTCTGACAGCTCAAATTCCAACAGGATCAGGATTTCTCCCAGACTAAGGATGCCACCACCTAGAACCCTGGCTGTTCATGGAGTGCCAAAGCCTCCTCTAAATGGATATTACAAAAGTGGTGCAGTGATCTTTATTTCACGACTTCTCCCGACTAAAAGATGCCACCACTTAGAACCTGGCTACCTTTGGAGAGAAAATATCTTCCTCCAAACTGTCATTAAGGAACTGGGAGAGTGTAGTTTTTTTCAGAGGGAAAAATGGCCAACGCACGTAAAAAAGGGCCCTGGCCAGGAGTGTGGGCGTCTGACAGCTAAAAACCCCGGAAAGGATCAGGATTTCTCCCAGACTAAAGATGCCACCACTTTTAGAACCCGGCTGCTCAATGAGTGCCAAATGCCTCAACTAAATGGATATGAAAAAAGTTTGAAGTGACGTTTCATTTTTATGGAGCAAGCGTGGCCTCATCTCACGTCGCTTGTGGAACAAGGTCTGCTGCACTTTTTGCAAGTAATACACTGCACTCTGCATAACCCGCCATCGAACCGGGCCCGCTCTGGGCTCCTCTCCCTGGAGGGGAAGTAGGGTTGCTCTACAGCTGCTTTCCTCCTGGCCAACATTCCGGTTAGCCTCTCAGAAACCACAGCCCGCCTCGCAGAGCAGAAGAGGAAAAAAATCCTTCTGACCGACCCGAAAGCAGAGAAAGGGATGCCAAGCGGTAGCTCAAGCAACCGGACACTGCAGCGGACACGCACCGGCAAGTAGCAAGCTACTGTCCACCAAAGCCGCGCCCGTTGGGCTCGGCCGGTCCCTGGAGGCGGAGGCTCCGCACCCACCGCCTCAACGCAGGGATCGCTCGGCTCAACCCCGGGACGCTCCCGCCCCAACACCAGGGTCGCCCCGGTCACCCGGGCCCCTCCCAGCCCCTGTCCCCGCGGCTCTCCTGCACTGCGCCGTCTTACACCTTATGGCACAGATTTTGCCCTTGTCTTACAGAAGGCTCTGATACGTCAATGGAGATGCTTCAGGTATTCTGAAGTTTTCAAGTTTTAAGGTTTTCTTCTGCTTGAAGAGGTGATCTCCATCCCTCACAGAAAATCCAAAGAATTCTGGTCCTGAAATTGCAGAAAGATAAAATTTGAAAGTGGGAGGCTGTAGTCTAACAAAAATCAAACAGAATTAGTAAAACAAAGAGTTTCTCTTCAGGGAATATTTGAAGTGTCTGCACAGACAAAAATATTAAACACAATTGTGCATAACTTTATTTTGTGGTGTTATAAATGGTTATTGGATGTGTTCGATTTTGTCCAACTAGACAACAAAGTTAAATTTAGCAGTAATTTATTAAAAATAGCAATTGTATAGAAATGAATACAATCAAACTATATGAGTTACATAAATCTGAGTAAATTTTTCGTGTGATTTCCAGGCTTTTGGGCCATTTCAAGTCGCATTTCCTCCGAATATTTTGGCCACTCACTTTCCCAGTTTTATCCTCAGAAATTCCTGGAATCTCACTGGATTTTGATGCCATTTTTGGTTTTTGTGCAGATGTTAGAGTCCTTCTGGCCATTTTTCAGCAATTTCTAGGGATTTCTGTGTATCACAGTGCAAATTTTAAAGGATTTTTTCCTGTTTTTAAGGCTCATTTAAACTTGATTCTTAGGGCATTTTTCGTTTCTTAGTGCCAATTTTCAGAGACTTTCCTGGTTTGTTAGGCTCAATTTTTCCTGGATTTTTCCTGATGCTTTTGCCAGCAATCCTTGGAATGTTGGCTGACTTTAGGGGTTTTAGTATGGATTTCAGGAGTTTTTGGGCCCTTTTTCATGTGATTTTCAGGCTTTTGGGCCATTTTAAGTCGCATTTCCTCCAGATATTTTGCCCACTCACTTTCTCAGTTTTTCCTCAGATATTCCTGAAATCTCACTGGATTTTGGGGCTATTTTTGGTTTCTTGTGCAGATGTTAGGAGTTTTCTGGCCATTTTTGGTGCAATTTCTAGGCGATTTTTGCCAATGTCCGCCAGAGTAATTCCATACTTGTGCTTCTGCCTTGTGATACCCCAGGACAGAGGTTTTTTTTTTTTTTCTCTGTGTCACTTGGGCAGGTTTTCATCTCACACCTGTTGGATATTTGTGTCTGGTAAAAAATTATTGTTGCTAATGAGACCTAACCCAGGCCCTTGTGTCAAGTATTATCAAATACATACCACTTCAGGGATTCCATGCATTAAATATATATTGGCTATTTTAGTCTTAAGAAAAAAGACAGTGGGAAAAAAAAAAAAGAAACCAAAAAACAAAGAAAAAAATTTAAAAATCCACGAAGAAGAAGAAAAAGAAGATGAAGAAGAAAGGGCTGTTACTTGCTCCTGCAGATTGAATTTCTTCTTGCTGTCATTGGCATTTAGTTAGAATCACTCCCTAGCTTGTTTTATTTTGCTGGTTTGCAGTTTCGTTCCGGGAACGTCTGAAAGCTGGCACGGTTATTAAACAAGTTTTACTGTTTGTGTTGCAAAAGCGTTCAAGATTTTCATGGTGGATTTGGAGCCAGGTTCTCACTAAAGATCCTTGATGGGGCTTCAGCCTTGGTCTCATCTTTGCATAGATAGGCAAGCTGATCTTTCATGCAGTAATTTTTACTGTCTAAGTATTACTTGTACAATCCAAACTAGTTAGAGAGGCTTCACCTCTTCTTTCTTGGTGGCTTCCCTATCCTTCTCTACTGATTACCGCTAGAGTCTCATTGTTTTGCTGAATCAAGGTGCCTAGAAGTTTTGAAATTGGATTTTTTACAGAGATGTATGCTCTCCCAGATGTTGCTCCTCCAGATCGTCAGGCTGCTTGTGCTTCCACGCTACCACACCAAATGCTTCACCTGCAGTCTAAGAGTCTTTAAATTCCTGTTTGGACAATGGTAGAAATGCCTAATTTCAAGAGTGCCACAGTTTCTGTGGAATTGAAATGGGAGTGGCAGCAGCACCCTAAATTGAGCTTAGATATTTGGATTCTTTGATATACATTTGGATGTCTACATTTGGATTTCTAAGCCAGGGCAATCTCTCTCTCTGCTTTGAAGCTTTGCTGGATGCAAAGGTAAGTGTGAATGTGGGGGTGGTGTGTTCTCAGGTCAGCAGCGCTGTGTTTCCTTGTTCTCTTCACCCTGGCCACCTTTATCCTTGTGACAGGGACAGCTTGTGAGGATGACTGGGAATCCCACAAGTCTCACTGCCCAAGAGCAGCAGAGTTACTCTCTGCTGTGTTTCGGACAAAACAAACTTGGCTCAAGTTCCCATCAAGCAGTAAGAAGAAAAGAGTGCCAGTGACTCTCAGAAGCTCAAAGACTGCTCAATTCCTTTTTATTCCATTCCAATTGTTTTAAAACAGGCCACTTGTTGTTGTGGGTAGGTGCTGGCTACTTGGGCCATTGCACCTTAGTCTCAGCTCTTACAGTTACTGGCATAGGACAAATTATCATTTGAGTCACCAGCCAGCTGTTTTTGAAACGTAAATGTCTCTATTTCTTCTGCAGACGGAGCGGTGCAGGAGAGCCGCAGGCCCAGCCTCGCTGTCGCCAGTAGGGGCGCGGAAGATGCGCGTAGCCGCAAGGCGGGAGAGGCGCGGCGAGTCCCGAAATTTTTTTTTTTTTTTCGGGTTATGCGGACTGCTTGTTCACCGGCGCCACAGCTGGGGCCGTCTTGCTCCACGAAAAGAAACGCCTGAAAGGCTCTTGACTATGTCAGAACGTGGTGCTGGGGTCTTCCGATCCTGCTTCTTAGCACTAGTCACTGGCAACTGATACGCTGAGCAGAGCACTCTGGTTCGCTGAGTTTCCTTGCTCGCGGTTTGTATCTAGCAGCGTTTTCTCTCTAGCAGAGATGAATAGTCACCTACTTCTCACACAGAGCACTCTGCTGCTAGGTGTTTCTTTTGAAAAAGCATGCCTGGGACGTGCACTTTTCTTCTAGACTCTCTGTTTAATATCAGTCTGCCACTCTTCTAGTATCAATAGCATGCACTCTCTGGAGTCTGCATAGCGAAGAGCACAGAAGTGTACCTGAAGCTAAGAAGAAAGCGTGCACACCACACAGTAGCTCTCCTTTCCACTGCACATACCAAAGTGTTGTCTGCCTGTCGAGCCTAACAGCAAGCGTCATGTTTACCACAGAAGGCTGCATGGCGATTAGGCATGTAGCAGCAAACCTAGCTGGTTCGGATCTGCTTCTTAGCACTAGTCACTGACAACTCATACGGGTGCGCAGAGCACTCTGGTGCTCGGCAGTTCTTTGTTCGCGATTTGTATCCTGTAGCGATTTCTCTGTAACGGAGATGATTTTTCACCTAGTCCTCACACAGAACACTCTGCTGCTAGGTATATCTGCTGACAAAACACGCCTGGCACGTGCACTTTCTTCTAAACCTCTCTACCGTAGCAGTCTGCACTGCTTCTTATAAGAGTTCCATGTACTCTTTTAACTGCGCTTAGGGAAAAGCAGAGAAGTGTAACTGAGTACAAGGAGAAAGAGTGCACACTCCACAGTACTTCTCAGTGTCCACTACACAGAGACATGAGATCCCTGCATCTCCAATATTTACCCCTGAACGTAGCAAGACGAATAGATATTCCGTAAGAAAGCTAACATACGTTGATCCTGCTTCTTAGCACTTGTCAGTGGCAACTGATATGCTGAGCAGAGCACTCTGGTGCGCTGATTTTCCTTGTCCGCGGTTTGTATCTAGCAGCGTTTTTCTCTAACAGAGATGAATTTTCACCTAGTTCTCACACAGAACACTTTGTGGCTAGGTGTTCCTGTTGACAAAGCATGCCTGGCACGTGCACTTTCTTCTAAACCTCTCTACCGTAGCAGTCTGCCCTGATTCTTATAATAGTTCCAAGCACTCTTTTAACTGCGCTTTTTTAGGGAAAAGCAGAGAAGTGTAACTGAGTACCAGGAGAAAGAGCGCACACTCCACAGTACTTCTCAGTGTCCACTACACACAGACAGGAGACCCCTGCATCTCTAATATTTACCACAGAAGGCAGCAAGATGAAAAGATATTCATTATGAAAGACAGCATACGTTGATCCTGCTTCTTAGTACTAGTCAGTGGCAACTGATACGCTGAGCAGAGCACTCTGCTGCACTGATTTTCCTTCTTCGCGGTTTTTATCTTGCAGCGTTTCTCTCTAACGGAGATGAATAGTCACCTACTTCTCACACAGAACACTCTGCTGCTAGGTGTTTCTTTTGACAAAGCATGCCTGGGACGTGCACTTTTCTTCTAAACTCTCTGATTAATATCAGTCTGCCACTCTTCTAGTATCAATAGCATGCACTCTCTCAAGTCTGCATAGCGAAGAGCACAGAAGTGTACCTGAAGCTAAGAAGAAAGCGTGCACACCACACAGTAGTCTCCTTTCTACTGCACATACCAAAGTGTTGTCTGCCTGTCGGAGCCTAACAGCAAGCGGCATGTTTACCACAGAAGGCTGCATGGCGATTAGGCATGTAGCAGCAAAGCTAGCTGGTTCAGATCCTGCTTCTTAGCACTAGTCACTGACAACTCATACGGTGCGCAGAGCACTCTGGTGCACGGCGGTTCTTTGTTCGCGATTTGTATCCTGTAGCGATTTCTCTGTAACGAGATGATTTTTCACCTAGTCCTCACACAGAACACTCTTCTGCTAGGTATATCTGCTCAAAAACACACCTGGCACATGCACTTTTCTTCTAAACCCTCTCTACCGTAGCAGTCTGCACTGCTTCTTATAAGAGTTCCATGTACTCTTTTAACTGCGCTTAGGGAAAAGCAGAGAAGTGTAACTGAGTACAAGGAGAAAGAGTGCACACTCCCACAGTACTTCTCAGTGTCCACTACACACAGACATGAGATCCCTGCATCTCTAATATTTACCACAGAAGGCAGCAAGACGAATAGGTATTCCGAAGAAAGCTAACATACGTTGATCCTGCTTCTTAGCACTAGTCAGTGGCAACTGATATGCTGAGCAGAGCACTGGTGCGCTGATTTTCCTTGTCCGCGGTTTGTATCTAGCAGCGTTTTCTCTCTAACAGAGATGAATTTTCACCTAGTTCTCACACAGAACACTTTGTGGCTAGGTGTTCCTGTTGACAAAGCATGCCTGGGACGTGCACTTTTCTTCTAAACTCTCTGATTTAGAGAGGCAGGCAGGACGCAGAGCTGTCAGCAAAGGAAGGGGCTAGCCAGGTGGGGCAGCCGGGATGACGACAGCCTGCAGGGACAGAGGCACAGGGCATGGACACCGCAGGGACAGCCTGGGCTGCAGAGGGCACAGGGATGGCAGCAGCTGAAAGGCCCTGCCAGAGCCAGCTCCTGCCGGGGCTGAGGCTCAGCCCTTGGCCGTTCACATTCCTGAGACACACCCAGGTTTTCTCAGCATCAGAGACACCTTTCCCTTGTCTTTTGTCCCCACCTGTCATCAGTGCCTCCAGCGTTCTGCTCTAACTGGAGCCTGAGTGTTGGAATTCAAAATGCAAGGAATTTTCACAACACTGGGTCTGTATGCCAAAGCTTTGAATTAAACACAGTTAAGTGGAGATAGGTTTAGCTTTAGAATTTAATATATAGAAAAAATAAATATAGTTATAAAGGTGACAAGTAGTTTTAGAGTGCAGCAATGTAAGTTTGTGTATTTTGATATATATGGCTCAGAAAGTTCACACTGTAGTATTAGTCAATAAGACGAAATATCTTAGTACTGAAATGGAAACATAAATATCTCTGTTGACAGTGTTTTATTGATTAATAAATCCTTAAAAGACCTTGTAGCCATAAGTCTTGTTACTTCTAAGCCATGCTGTGAACCTCTGTAAGGCCAACTTACCTTTCTGCCTGGACAGAAAATTAAAAAAATAAACCACATTTTCTGAAGCAACTCAGAAGTCTTGTCTCTCTGCTTCATTGAGGAAAAGAAAAATCTCCAGAAAAATTGTAGCATAAAAACAATAAACCCACACTTTGAAAACATAACTTAAGAACAATAAACCTGCACCTGGGGACACTTTCTCACTCATGCCCTCAGTGGGACCCCTTAGAACCTGAGGAAACTTTGGACCTTGAATCTAACTTTGAATTCTTGAGAGGTTTCTTTTCTTCTCTTACCCTACTTTTTCTTACCTGACATCATAGTCATCAATTTTCTGCTCTAATTCAACCCTTGGGAAACTTTCTCCTTCAAATTTCTCAGTGGGACTCACTAAAACTCAGAGAAACTTTGGAGTTCGAGTCTGACTTTGGATTCTTGAGAGGTTTCTCCAGCCCCTCTCTGGGAGTGATGTTCAGGGCCTCAGCACAAAGCCGAAGAGGGTCATTAAAGTCCTTGTGCTGTATCTGTGCTGCTGAGCTGGGCCAGGCTCCTGGCACAGAAGCAGCTCCTGGCAAGGACAGTGCTGCAGAGAGACAGCTCTGCCCAGGCAGCACCTCCTGTGCACAGCCCAGCAGGGCTGGGGGCACTGCCTGCAGCCACCCCAGGCACAGCACAGGGGCACAGAGAGATGAGAGGCTCTGTGCAGGCCCAGAATGCTGCAAGGTCACTGCTGGAGCCACCTGCACAGTCCTTAGCACAGTGAGTCTCTGGCTCCAGGGCCATCCGGGAGGGTGCTGGAGGCTCTCCCAGAGCTCCCACCTCTTGCTGCAGCTCAGACCTGCCTGGATGGCTCTCAGGGTCCATTTCTGTGGAGAATGACAAGCTCCAGAGCAGGGACTTTCTGCAGCCCCATCAGAGGGACAGGACACCAAATGTCCCTTCTGGGGAGGTGCAGGGCTGGGTGTTCAGCCAGGGCTGCCCAGGGCTTTTCTGTCACAACAGAGTCCCTTCACTGCCAGGGCTGGAGTGTCAGGGCAGGGCTCTGCTCCTGCCAGGGCAGCTCTCAGCCTTCCTGGGAGCTGCCCAGGGTGCTCCAGGGATCAGCTCTGGGTGAAGGTGTGACCCTGACAGGGCAGAGTTCTCCTGCAGCTGGATGGGTGCATGGGGGTCAGAGCTGCTCTCAGCTCCACATCACCCCAGGGTCCTTTAAAGAAAGACATCGAGGCAGCATTAACCTGACAGGGAAGGAGTCTGGGATGGAGTTTTCTCCATTGCCTGGGGGCAGGGAGATAGGAATTTATTTCTCCACTCTGCTGAAGGCACTGAGACCCCAGTTCTCACTTTGGCCTCTCTGAGCTGCTCCCAAGCCTCTGCACAGCCTGAGCTGGCCCTGGGCAGTGCCTGTGCTGGGAGAGGTCTGCAGGGCAGAGCTGAGCCCTCAGGGCTGGGCTGGGCTGGGCTGGGCAGCACTGCCAGGGCCCAGCCCTGGGCACAGGGAAGCAGCTGCTGGCAAGGACTGCTCCAGGCAGCAGAAGTCTGGGCAGGCAGAGAGAGGGAGCTGCTGCTGAAATGCCCTGGCAGGCTGGTTAAGGCAGCTCTGAGGCATCCCTGCACTGCAGATTTCTTCCCAGCACAAGCCCCCTGATCTCCTGCACCACCCAGCAGAGCCATTGCCCTGAAGGAGTTACCTCTAAAGATCCCCCTGATGAAGGGACACTCCCAGTGCCCATCTGAGGCTCCCTGTACAGCCTCCAGAGCAATACTGGGTAATTTCTCCTTTTCCCTCCTGTTTCTGCTGCCTTTGTTCCCAGCCCAGGTGGGAGCTCTGTGTCATGAGCCTCCATCCATTCAGGATGGAATATCCTTGGGACACTCAGTTATTTCCTTGGGTGCTGTTGCTGTGCTCAGGCTGTGTTCCTGAAGGGCACAGCTCTCCCCTGGCAGCTCTGTGTTCCTACACTGAGGCCAGGGCAGGTGGGCTGGAAGGGGTGTGCAGGCACTGCAATGAGCCCTCTGTGCCCCTGCTGCAAGTGGAGAGCCCAACTCTGCCTTGGGTAGGTTGAGACAGTAGGAGGAATGTGGAGACCTGCCCTGGAAACTGGATTCCCCCAGCCCTCCACAGTGTCCAGTTTCTCCTCAGGAGCCCCTGGGTGCCATCGCCCTCCAGCCCCAAGAGGTGACAGCCCTGGGCAGCTGAGAGCAGGGCTGAGGGACAGACTGTCTGCCCCACCCTGCACCAAAGGATGATCTCTTTGCCTCACAGCACTCATGAGGTGTCTCTCAGACAGAAACAGAAATGCCAAGGATTTCTGCCTGTAAAATTCCACTGCCTGTGCTGGGGCAAGTAGAAGCAAATAACAAAATACCACTCCCAGAGCTCTGATCTGCAGTCAGGTGAGTTGGGAGTGACAATGCTGAAAAGCTGTTTAATACCCTGGATGGATTTTATCAAATATCACTCACAGTAACTCTTTATCTGTATTTCTAGAGCAGAACTGAGTCCTACAGAGCATGTGCAGACCCCTTGCTCATTGAGGTTTTCTGAGCCAGCCCTCGACAGAGTTCCTGAAATGGGCCATAAGATTTGTGTGAGAGAGGAGAAATGATTTGGAGGGGGATTACATGATATCTGGAATAGATTTCATTCTGTGACACTTTAAGTAATCTGGCACTGCCATTTCTTTCACGGACAGGTGTTACAAATAACCATACCCCCACGGCTGCAAATGTCCAACAGCAGCTCCATCAGCCACTTCCTCCTGCTGGCACTGGCAGGCACTCAGCAGCTGCAGCTCCTGCACTTCTGCCTCTTCCTGGGCATCTCCCTGGCTGCCCTCCTGGCCAACAGCCTCATCATCAGCGCCCGTAGCCTGCGGCCACCACCTGCACAGCCCCATGTTCTTCTTCCTGCTCAACCTGGCCCTCACTGACCTGGGCTGCATCTGCACCACTGTCCCCAAAGCCATGCACAATTCCCTCTGGGACACCAGGACCATCTCCTACTCAGGATGTGCTGCATTTGATATTTGTTGTTGGTTTTGTGGGTTTTTTATCTCATTTGTTTTCGTTTTTAATATTGTCCACAAATAACGGTCATTGTTTCTAGCCTTTCTTATTTTGTTGCTCTCCACATTTGCGGTGGCCACAGACTGTGTCAATGAGGAGCAGTGCTCTTGGTAGCATGAAACAAAGTAAAGGATCTCCCAGCCAAGATTTCTGCAGAGATGCCCCTTCTGTTCCCTTCTCTGGAGCTGCAGCAGCAATGTCTGTGTGCAGAGCTGGGGCAGATCAGTGCTGGCACAGCAGCTGTGCCAGCAGCAGCAGCAGCAGCAGCACTTGGTGTTGCCAGTGCTGCTCCCGTGCCACTGCCCCGCTGCCCTCCTGCCCCTCGTGTTGCTGCAGGGCCTGAGTGCTCTCGGGGCCGGGCACAGCCCTGGGGGTGGCAGTGCCGGGGCTGCAGCAGGGACAGGCCATGGGCACTGCTGGGGCAGCGCTGACGCCTCAGGGCAGGCCCTGGGGGCTCCAGGCTCCTTGCCCAGGCTCTCTCCAGAACACTTGGCCAGGCCAATGCTGAGCAGGAAAACCCCGTGAGCAGCCCCAGGCTGGCCGGTGGGCAGGCTGGGGCAAACTAGCATGGCGGCTCTGCAAGGTCCCTGCAAGGGGACACCCTGGCAAGGAGCAGCAGAGCAGGGGCTGATCCATCCCCACGTGCTGGACACCCCAGGGCAGCGTCCCAGAGCGTCCTCATGCACCTGCAACAACATCCCCCCTCTGCAGCCCTGGCCTCTCCCCCAGCTCACACAGGAGCCGCATCCTTGCAGGCACAGACACGGCAGCACTGGCTCAGGAGCCCCTGTTTGCATTGCCCAGAGCAGTGTCAGCACCCCCATGGTGCTGCTGTGGGGAGATGGAGCTGAGGGAGCACAAATGCCATCAGCCCTGGAAGGGGCCAGCAAGGGCTGGGGACACTAAGGAAACCACTCAGGTTTGTTGTGGCCTCTGCAGTTAGCCGAAAGTTTGTTCCCATGAGCTGTGAAATTCCTGTCCACTGCAGATGTTGTTCTCAGAGTCAGGGCTGCCTGGCAGCCATCCCCAACCTGCCTGAGCATTTCATTGGCTTCACCTTTGCTTTCTTTCCCTTCCTGATCCTATTTCTTCCTCTTTCCCAATCCTGTCCCTCCTGCAACGCCCATCTCTGTTTTCCCTTGCTCACTGGCCCCACTCCACTTCAATTCCTAGAGCTGGCACCATGGGAAAGTCCTTGGGGCAGGATCATCCTTCCAATGCTTCAGGAATGTCTGCAGGGCCTGCAGTGCTCGTGCTGCTCCCTTGCCTGAGGCACCACAGGCCAGGCTGGGCACATCGGCCGTGCGGGTGGTTGGGCTCCTGTTCTGGGCAGTGAGGAGGGGCTGGAGAGCTCTGCAGGACGACAGGATGGGCTTTGGGGCTGTGAGGGGAAGCTGAGAGAGCTGGGCTCTGAGCTTCTGAAGAGGAGGCCCAGTGCTCATCCTGCAACTGGTTTGCCATTAATTTATTTATAGAAACATTTTTTATTATTTTTTTCACAGAAATGGCCTGGTTAAGTCTTAATTGAGCTTTCACCTCTTTAATTTTCTTTCTGCATGACCTAACAACATCCTTGAACACTTCCTGAATTGTCTGACCCACTTTCCAAAGTGATGTACCCCCTTTTTCCCCTAACTTCCCACTAAAGCCCCATGCCCAGCCAGGCCAGTCATTTTCCTCACTGGCTCACTTTTTGGCATACAGGGACAGGATGCTCCTTCCCCTTGAATAGGCCACAGTCTGCTCACTATAACTCAGTATAGAAGTTTTGTTGATGCCCCCTCCTTCTTTCACAGAATATTGAAGACTCAATTGTTTCATGGTCACTGTATCCCAGGCAGCCTCTGACCACCACATCTCCCACCAGCCCTTCTCTCTTTGTGAACAGCAGGAGACAGAGCTTACCTTGTGAGTGGGAGTGTTAGCAAAAATTCAGTAAAATAAAAACTCCTAAAAACCAATGTAGCATTAAAAAGCAGCATTCTTTATTTGCCTGGATGAATGGGGGACAGCTCCTCCCAAAGCCGTGCATGCTGAGTACAGGAAGGTTTCTGTTTATATTGTGTATTTTTCATATATATTCATTGACTGTCCCAGACTAAATACACATATGATAATAATTTCCCAAAAATCATTAACATATTTCCCCTCTACTTTATCAATGGGATCTTCTGTCCTGGGGGTCTCTCTGGTCCCTGGTGGTCATGGACCCCAGTGTTCCAGTCAGCCTGGCTGAGCTGGCAGGACACTGAGTCTGGTGAATTCCAGTTCCCCTTCTTACACAACGGGCATTGTGTGGTTTCCAGAGGCCAATGGTTTTGAAGAACAAGCATTGTGTTTGCTCAGCTGGGGTGGGCAATTTATCATCTGGTAACATGAGGTCACAGAGTGGGTTATGTGACATCACAGAGTGGGTTATGACATCATAAAGTGGGCTATGTGAGGTCATTGAGCATCACAGGAGGCTGTCTCTGTGACATCATAAAGCTGACTGTGACATCACAGAGCAGAGGTCTGACATCACAGGAGGCTGTGTGACATCACAGCAGGGCTGTGTGAGGTCACTGGGTTGGTCACTCTGCCCCAGCCACCCCCTGACAGTTTCCCCAGACAAGTCCAATGCTGTTCATGCCCAGCAGGGTCCCCTGTCCCTCTGGATCCCCCTGCTCCACCTGGAGCCACAGCCTCCCCCAAGGATGTTCCACAAATCAGCCCCCAGAGCCTGACACGGGGACAAGGGGCCAGGGCTGTGTGACCAGGACATCAAGGACGTGGATTATCCAGGTCACTGGGGCCTGGTTTGGGTTGCCCAGGGCAGGAAAGATGTCTGGCAGCTGGAGCAACATTAGGGAAGTGTGGGTTACTTTGTGTCGGTGAACGGCGTCCTGGACAACTCAGGTACTCTGTATAAGCTAGTTACTAAGTTGCGGTTTATTATTAGGGTGTGGGTGAAAAGAGTTCTGGCAGGAGCCGCCAGCCACGGCTCTAAACAGGACAGAAAGAGAGTGGGGGGAGGGGAATGGTGAAAGAGAGGAAGAAGAGGAGAGTGAAGCAAAGAAGAAGAAGAAAACGAAGAGAAGAGAGCAATTTCCCGTTTACTATACAATAAATCTTCTACTATGATGCATATTCTAATTTCCAGTAGCCAATCTAACACAAGATACAAATTCTATAGCATTTACATACAGACTATAGGAATCATTCTATTACCATACTGTGTTACACTTTAAACTCTAAAAACTACTCTTTGGACCCTGGTATGGTCTTCTGTGACCTTTGGACCTGCTTCTCCAGGACCAGGCGTTGTTCAATCACGAGGGGATTATCCTCTGCCGGCCATCCATTGTCTTTTGGTTATTTAGTAACTGAGGTTTGGTATCTCAAAGATGGCTTTCATTTCTATGTCGATTGTGGTTTCTATATTCTCAGGGTCCATAGGTGAGCATTCATATTTGCAAGATTTTCCTGGCTCATGTTCTCCAACAGGAAGGGCCTCCAAGGTGGGGCTGGAGCCCTCTGGCTGTGAGGAGAGGCTGAGGGAGCTGGGCTTGTCCAGCCCAGAGCAGGGAAGGCTGAGGGGCTCCTCAACCCAGCCTGGCAGAGCCACTCAGGAGCTGATGGAGAACACAGAGCCAGGCTCTTTACTGGGAGGCCTGGGGGAGACAAAACCTAATGGGTGGAAGTGGCAAGAAAGGAGATCAGACCGGACAGGAGAGGTTAAAATGAGTCAGGCTGGTTTCAGCATTTCCTCAACATCAAAATTAGCCTGACTCCTCTATCTACGACTAACAGTTTTGAAAATAGAGCATTGTTTGAGGTGTTTTACCCCCACTCCAAGCAGAGCATCCTGATCCAACACTTGAACATCATTTCTATCTGTCACAGAATCATCTCTAAAATTGGTTTTGCACATTAATTCTTTGGGGTGGTTGTCACTACACCCAGAGAGAGGCGAATAATAATGACTGACGACTG
>JAREIS010000988.1:0-31998 GCA_030060385.1 Muscicapa striata striata
AAAATCCCAGAATTTCCAGTTGGAAAATCCCAAAATTCCTGGCTGGAAAATCATGAATGGAAAACCCCAAGTGGAAAATCCCAGAATTCCTGGCTGGAAAATCCTGGAATTCCCATCTGGAAAATCCCAACTGGAAAAATCTGGAAAATCCCAACTGGAAAATCCCAGAACTCTTGGTTGGAAAATCTCGGAATTCCCAGTTGGAAAATTCCAAAATTCCTGGCTGGAAAATTCCAAAATTCCTGGCTGAAAAACCATGAATGGAAAATCCCAGAATTCCCAGTTGGAAAATCCCAGAATTCTTGGCTGCAAAATCCCAGAATTCCCAGTTGGAAAATCCTGAATGGAAAATTTCTGACTGGGAATTCCAACTGGAAAATCCCAGAATTCCCAGTTGGAAAATCCCAGAATTCTTGGCTTCAAAATCCCAGAATTCCCAGTTTGGAAAAATCCCGGAATTCCCAGTTTGAAAATCCCAGAATTCTTTGCTTCAAAATCCCAGAATTCCCAGTTTGGAAAAATCCCAGAATTCCCAGTTGGAAAAATCCCAGAATTCCCGGTTGGAAAATCCCAATTCCCCCCCTCCCCCCCAGATCCCAGGGAATTCCCATGGAATTCCCACCGGGGCTCCGGGCTCTTCCCGGATTTTCCCGGATTCCAGGACGGATCCCAGGGCCGTGAGCAGCAGCTCCGAGCGCTCGGCCTCGCCCAGCGGCGGCTCCAGGGCGCTGGAATTCCCGGGTCAGGGAAAAATCAAATGAATGATTGATTGATTGGGAATGATTAATAACTGGGAATGATTAATTGGGAATTAATTAATAACTGGGAATAAATAACTGGGAATGGCTCCAGGGCGCTGGAATTCCCGGATCAGGGAAAAATCCGGGAATGATTGATTCATTGGGAATGATTAATTGGGAATTAATAACTGGGAATTAATAACTGGGAATGGCTCCAGGGCGCTGAAAATCCTGGAAATTTGGGAATTGCCAGGGAGGAGGTGGGAATGAATAAACTAGGAATTGATTGGGAATTGTTAATTGGGAATGATTAATTGGGAATGATTAATTGGGATTTTATTGGGAATTATTAATTGGGAATTATTAACTGGGAAGTAATTTGGAATGATTAATTGGGAATGATTAATTGGAAAGGATTAATTGGGAAGGATTAATTGGAAAGGATTAATTGGGAAGGATTAATTGGGATTTTATTGGGAATTATCAATTGGGAATTATTAATCCCGGGATAAGGGAAAATCTGGGAATGGGAATTGCCAGGGAGGAGTCGGGAATTAATTAATTAGGAATTATTAATTGGGAATTATTAATTGGGAATTATTATTCCTGGGATAAGGGAAGATCCGGGAATGGGAATGACCAGGGAGTACCTGGGAATGAATTAACTGGGAATTATTAATGGGGAATTAATTAAATGTGAATTAATTGATAATTATTAATTGGGACTTATTAATTGGGAATTATTATTTGGTATTTAATTGGGAATTATTAATTGGGAAATATTAAACCCGGGATAAGAGAAAATCTGGGAATAGCATTGGGGCACATCAAGGGTTGGGAATTAATCAGGAATTCATTGGGAAATCTTAATTTGGAATTAATTGGGAATTATTAACTGGGAAGTAATTGGGAATGATTAATTGGGAATTACTGATTGGGAGTAATTAATTGGGAATTAATCTGGAATTATTAGTTGGGAATTATTGCTTGGGAATTATTAACTGGGAATGGCTCCAGGGCGCTGGAAACCGGGATCAGGAAAATCTGGGAATGATTAAATGGGAATTAATTGGGAATGATTAATTGGGAATGATTAATTGGGAATGATTAATTGGGAATGATTTATCCCAGGATTAGGGAAAATCTGGGAATGGGAATTGCATTGGGGCACGTGAGGGGTTGGGAATTAATCAGGAATTAACTGGGAAATACTAATTTTGAATTAACTGTGGATTAATCGAGAATTATTAATTTGGGAATTATTCGGAATTTAATTGGGAATTATTCGGAATTTAATTGGGAATTATTAATCCCGGGATGAGGGGAAATCCAGGAATGGGAATTTCCAGGGGGGAACAGGAGGGGTTGGGACTGAATTAATTGGGAACTGTTTGGGATTTAACTGGGAATTAACAGGGAATTATTAATCAATTATTAATAATATTAACTATTAAATCAGGGAATTCCCAAGGATACAGGAGGTGGCTGCAGGTGCTCAGCGCTCGCTGCCGGAGCCGAGCCCGGAGCGAATCCGGAGGCTCCGCCCGGAGGAATTCCTGGGAAAAGGGGGAAAAACGGGAATGAGGATTGGGATTGGGATTGGGATTGGGATTGGGACTGGGACTGGGATTGGGACTGGGATTGGGATTGGGATTGGGATTAGGATTGAGATATGGATTGGAACTGGGATTGGGATTGGGACTGGGATTGGAACTGGGATTGGGATTGGGACTGGGATTGGGATTGGGATTGGGACTGGGATTGGGATTGGGATTGGGACTGGGATTGGGATTGGGATTGGGATTGGGATTGGGATTGGGATTGGGATTGGGATTGGGATTAGGATTGGGATTGGGACTGGGATTGGGATTGGGATTGGGATTGGGATTGGGACTGGGATTGGGTTTGGGATTGGGACTGGGACTGGGATTGGGATTGGGACTGGGACTGGGACTGGGATTGGGATTGGGATTGGGACTGGGACTGGGATTGGGACTGGGACTGGGATTGGGACTGGGACTGGGATTGGGACTGGGATTGGGGTTGGGATTGGGACTGGGATTTGGGTTGGGATTGGGACTAGGATTGGGACTGGGAATTGGGTTGATTGGGACTGAGATTGGATTGGAACTGGATTGGAACTGGGATTGATTGGGATTGGGATTAGATTGAGACTTACTGGGATTGGGACTGGATTGGAACTGGATTGGGATTGGGACTGATTGGATTAGGATTACTGATTGGGACTGGATTGGACGGATTGTTTGATTGATTAAGATTGGGAATGGGATTGGATTGGGATTGGATTGGATTGGGATCAGACAGGATTGATTGGGATTGAAATGGGATTGGGATTGGGATTGACTGATTGGGATTGGGAATGGGACTGAGATTGGATTGGGATTGGACTGGATTGGGATTGGACTGGGATTGGGACTGGGATTAGATTGGGATTGGGATTGGATTGATTGGGACTGGATTGGGATTGGGACTGGGATTGGGACTGGGATTGGATTACTAGATTGGGACTGATTGGGACTGGGATTGGGACTGGGATTGGATTTGGATTGGGACTGGATTGGGACTGGGATTGGAACTGGGATTGGATTGGGATTAAAGGATTGGGAATGGATTGGATTGGATTTGGATTGAGATTGAGATTGATTGGGACTGGGATTGGGATTAGGGATTGGGGTTGGATTGGATTGGGATTGGATTGATTGACTGATTGGGCGATTGGACTGGGATTGGGATTGGGGTTGAGATTGGGATTGGAACTGGGATTAGGATTGGGATTGGGATTGGGACTGGGATTGGGTTTGGGATTGGGATTGAGACTGGGATTGGGACTGGGATTGGGATTGGGATTAGGACTGGGATTGGGATTGGTACTGGGACTGGGATTGGGATTGGGAATGGGAGTGGGATTGGGATTGGGACTGGGATTGGGATTGGGTTTGGGTTTGGGATTGGGACTGGGACTGGGACTGGGACTGGGATTGGGACTGGGATTGGGATTGGGGTTGGGATTGGGACTGGGATTGGGATTGGGACTGGGATTGGGACTGGGATTGGGGTTGGGATTGGGACTGGCATTGGGACTGGGATTGGGACTGGGATTGGGATTGGGATTGGGATTGGGATAGGGGTTGGTATTGGGGTTGGTATTGGGATTGGGATTCGGATTGAGACTGAGATTGGGATTGGAACTGGGATTGGAACTGGGATTGGGATTGGGATTGGGACTGGGATTGGAACTGGGATTGGCATTGGGATTGGGACTGGGATTGGCATTGGGATTGGGACTGGGATTGGGACTGGGATTGGGATTGGGACTGGGATTGGGACTGGGATTGGGACTGGGATTGGGATTGGGACTGGGATTGGGATTGGGATTGGGATTGGGATTAGGATTGGGTTTGGGATTGGGTTTGGGATTGGGATTGGGATTGGGACTGGGATTGGGATTGGGACTGGGATTGGGATTGGAAATGGGATTGGGATTGGGACTGGGACTGGGATTGGGATTGGGATTGGGACTGGCATTGGGACTGGGATTGGGATTGGGACTGGGATTGGGATTGGGACTGGGATTGGGACTGGGATTGGCATTGGGATTGGGATTGGGACTGGGATTGGGATTGGGACTGGGATTGGGATTGGATTGGGACTGGGATTAGGACTGGGATTGGCATTGGGACTGGGATTGGGATTGGGATTGGGACTGGGATTGGGACTGGGATTGGGACTGGGATTGGGACTGGGACTGGGATTGGGACTGGGACTGGGATTGGGATTGGGACTGGGACTGGGATTGGGATTGGGATTGGGATTGGTACTGGGACTGGGACTGGGATTGGGACTAGGATTGGGATTGGGATTGGGATTGGGACTGGGATTGAGATTGGGATTGGGACTGGGATTGGGATTGGGACTGGGATTGGGACTGGTACTGGGACTGATTGGGATTGGACTGATTGGGATTGGGACTGGGACTGGGATTGACTGGGATTGGGATGGGACTGGGATTGGGACTGGGATTGGGACCGGGACTGGGATTGGGATTGGGATTGGGATTGGGCCATTGGGATGGGATTGGGATTGGGACTGGGATTGGGATTGGGATTGGATTGGGATTGGGATTGGGATTGGGATTGGGACTGATTGGGACTGGGATTGACTGGGATTGGGATCAGATTGGGATTCAGATTGGGACTGATTGGACTGGGACTGGGATTGGGATTGGGATTGGGACTGGGATTGGGATTGGGATTGGGATTGGGTTTGGGATTGGGACTGGGACTGGGTCCCTCCCAGTTTCTCCCAGTATCAAATTATCCCATCCCAGTCCCTTCCAGTATGTCATTATCTCATCCTAGTTCATCCCAGTCACTCCCAGTTCATCCCTGTTCATTCCAGTATCCCACTATCCCATCCCAATCCATCCCAGTCCCTCCCAGTTCATCCCTGTCCATCCCAGTATCCCAGTATCCCATATCCCATTCCAGTCTATCCCAGTCTATCCCAGTATCCCATTATCCCATCCCAGTACCCCATATCTCATCCCAGTCCATCCCAGTCCAGTCCCAGTCCCTCCCAGTATCCCATTATCCCATCTCAGTTCATCCCAGTCCCTCCCAGTTCATCCCTGTCCATTCCAGTATCCCATTATCCCATCCCAGTCCACTTCATATCCCATCCCAGTCCCTCCCAGTATCCCATTATCCCATCTCTGTCCACCCCAGTCCCTGCCCTCATCCCTCTCCATCCCAGTATCCCAGTATCCCATTTCAGTCCATCCCAGTCTATCCCAGTATCCTATTATCCCATCCCAGTCCCTCCCAGCCCATCCCATTATCCCATCCCAGTATCCCATTATCCCATTGCAATCCATCCCAATATTCCAGTATCCCATCCCAGTCCCTCCCAGTCCCTCCCAGTCCCTCCCAATCCCATCCCAGTCCCTCCCAGTCCATCCCAGTCCCTCCCAGTCCCTCCCAGTCCATCCCAGTCCCTCCCAATCCCATCCCAGTCCCTCCCAGTCCCTCCCAGTCCATCCCAGTCCCTCCCAATCCCATCCCAGTCCCTCCCAGTCCATCCCAGTCCCTCCCAATCCCATCCCAGTCCCACCCCAGTCCCTCCCAGTCCCTCCCAATCCCATCCCAGTCCCTCCCAGTCCCTCCCAATCCCCTCCCAATCCCATCCCAGTCCCTCCCAGTCCACCCCATCCCACGCCGCCTCGTGATCGATCCCGAGTCCCTCGACCATCCCAGCATCCCCGTCATTCCCAATTCCCGATCCGGGCCAGCCCGCTGTCATGGATGTCCCAGCTCACTCGTCGCCTGTCCTGAATGGGATTGGCTCCCAGTCACCCAGACGTCAGTCCGACGGGATCGCCAAACTGGGATCGTCCGACTGGGATCACCAAAAACTGGATCATCCGGACTGGATCAGCCCAAACTCGGAAGCCCGAAACTGGATCAGCTCAAAATCTGGGATCAGTCCGGAAACTGGGATCAGCTCAAAAACTGGGATCAGTCCGGAAACTGGGATCAGCCCAAAAACTGGGATCAGCCCAAAAACTGGGATCAGCCCAAAAACTGGGATCAGCTCAAAAACTGGGATCAGCCCAAAAACTGGGATCAGTCCGGAAACTGGGATCAGCTCAAAAACTGGGATCAGCGCAAAAACTGGGATCAGCTCAAGAACTGGGATCAGCCCAGAAACTGGGATCAGCTCAAAAACTGGGATCAGCCCAAAAACTGGGATCAGTCCGGAAACTGGGATCAGCCCAAAAACTGGGATCAGCCCAGAAACTGGGATCAGCTCAAGAACTGGGATCAGCCAAAAAACTGGGATCAGCCCAGAAACCGGGATCAGCTCAAGAACTGGGATCAGCCCAAAAACTGGGATCAGTCCGGAAACTGGGATCAGTCCGGAAACTGGGATCAGCCCAAAAACTGGGATCAGCTCAAGAACTGGGATCAGCCCAAAAACTGGGATCAGTCCGGAAACCGGGATCAGCCCAAAAACTGGGATCAGCTCAAAAACTGGGATCATTTGTATTGGGATCAGCAGGATCAGCCCAGAAACTGGGACCAGCTCAAAAACTGGGATCAGTCCAGAAACCGGGATCAGCCCAGAAACTGGGATCAGCCATTGAACTGGGATCAGACTGGAAACTGGGATCACTGGGATCACTGGGATTGGGATCAGCTCAAAAACTGGGATTGTTTGGATTGGGATCAGCGGGATCAGCCCAGAAACTGGGACCAGCTCAAAAACTGGGATCAGACTGGAAACCGGGATCACTCTGGAAACTGGGATCAGCCTGGAAACCAGGATCAGTTCGGAAACCAGGATCAGCTCAAAAACTGGGATCAGCCCAGAAACCGGGATCAGCCCAGAAGCTGGGATCAGCCATTAAACTGGGATCAGACTGGAAACTGGGATCACTGGGATTGGGATCAGCTCAAAAACTGGGATCAGCCCAGAAACTGGGATCAGCCATTAAACCGGGATCAGACTGGAAACTGGGATCACTGGGATTGGGATCAACTCAAAAACTGGGATTGTTTGGATTGGGATCAGCGGGATCAGCCCAGAAACTGGGACCAGCTCAAAAACTGGGATCAGACTGGAAACCGGGATCACTCTGGAAACTGGGATCAGACTGGAAACCAGGATCAGTTCGGAAACCAGGATCAGCTCAAAAACTGGGACCAGCCCAGAAAGCGGGATCAGCCCTGAAGCTGGGATCAGCCATTAAACTGGGATCAGACTGGAAACTGGGATCAGACTGGAAACTGGGATCACTGGGATTGGGATCAGCTCAAAAACTGGGATCACTGGGACTGGGATCAGCCCAGAAACTGGGATCAGCCCAGAAACCAGGATTAGCCCAGAAACCAGGATCAGCTCAAAAACTGGGATCACTGGGACTGGGATCACCTCAAGAACTGGGATCAGCCCAAAAACTGGGATCAGTCCAGGAACTGGGATCAGGCCAGAAATTGCGATCAGCTCAAAAACCGGGATCAGTCCAGGAACTGGGATCAGCCCAAAATCCGGGATCAACCCTAACGAGCATCAGCTCAAAAACCGGGATCATTGGGATTGGGATCTGCGGGATCATCCCAGAAACCAGGATCACTGGAATTGGAGACTGATGGGATTTGGATCACTGGGATCACTGGGATCATCACAGTAACTGGGATCACTGGGATCAGCAGGATCAAGCGAGAAACTGGGATCATCTCAAAAACTGGGATCGCCCGGATTGGGATGACTGGGATCATGATCCATGGAATGATTTGGATAACCAGGATTCCTGGGATTGGGATCATTGGAATCATTGAGATTACTGGGATCATTTGGATTGAGATCATCCCAGAAACCAGGATCACCAGGATTTGGATCACTGGGATTATTGGGATCGTTTGGATCATCCCAGAAAGTGGGACCACTGAAACTGGGATCAGCGGGATCAGTGAGATCACATAGATTAGGATAATTTGGATCACTGGGATCCTTGGGATCTTCGGGATCCTTGGGATCACTGGGATCAGAGACTGCCAGGATTGGGATCACTGGGATCATTGGGATCTTCCCAGAAACCGGAATCCCTGGAATTGGAGACTGACAGGATTGGGATCAGTGGAATTGGGATAATCAGAATCACTGGGATCAGCTGGACAGGGATAATTGGGTTTAATGGGATCATTGGGATCATTTGGATTTTGGGATCACGGGGATGATGGGGATCATTGGGATCATGGGGATCACTGGGATCAGTGGGGTTATTTGGATCAGTGGGATTGGGATCACTGGGATTATTTGGATCATTGGGATCATCCCAGAAACTGGGATCTCCAGGATCGGAGACTGCTGTGATTGGGATCACTGGGACCTGTGGAACTGGGATCTGCAGGATCACTGGGATCAATGGGGTCATTGGAATCAGTGGGATTGGGACCACTGGGATCACTGGGATCATCCCAGAAACCGAGATCACTGGGATCGGGATCATTAGGGATCATTGGGATCATCCGGATTACAATCCCTGGGATCGGCGGGGTTGGGATCATTGGGATCACTGGGATCAGAGACTGCCAGGATTGGGATCACTGGGATCACTGGGATCAGGATCTGTGGGATCACTGGGATTGGAAACATTGGGATCACTGGGAATACCAGGACTGGGATCACTGGGATCAGTGGGGTTCTTAGGATCATCGGAGTTGGAGACTGACAAGATTGGGATCAGAGGAATCGGGATCATTGGGATCACTGGGATCAGCTGGACTGGGATAACTGGGATTAATGGGAACACTGGGATCATTTGGACCATTGGGATCAATGGGATCAGCAGGATCACTGGGATCAGTGGGGTTGTTTGGATCAGCAGGATTGGGATCACTGGGATCACTGGGATCATCTCAGAAACTGGGATCACTGGAATTGGAGACTGGCAGGATTGGGATCACTGGGATCATTGGGATCAGCTGGACTGGGATAACTGGGATAATTAGACTAATTGGGATAATTTGGATCAGTGGGATCATTGGGATCACTGGGATCAGCTGGACTGGGATAAATGGGATTAATGGGAACACTGGGATCATTTGGACCATTGGGATCATGGGGCTCATTTGGATCAGTGGGATCAGTGGGATCACTGGGATCAGCTGGACTGGGATAATTGGGTTTAATGGGATCATTGGGATAATTTGGATTTTGGGATCATGAGGATCATGGGGATCGCCAGGGATCATGGGGATCCATGGGATTATTGGGATCAGTGGGATTGGGATCACTGGAATCATTGGGATTGGGATCATTTGGATCATCGGGATCACCAGAATCACTGGGATCAATGGGAAAATTGAGATAATTAAGATAATTGGAATAATTGGGATCAGTGGGATCAGTGGAATCACTGGGATTGGGATCACCGGGATCATCGGGATCACTAGGATTAGGATCACTGGGATTGGGATCAATGGGATCATCTGGATCATTGGGATCACCGGGATCAACGGGATCACATCTCCGAATCCAGTCCAGCAGACAGTTAGGAGCAAAAGGAATTCCATGGAAAACATGGAACCTGGGAATGCCTGTCCCAGCCCGAGATTAGTTTGGAAAAGAATTTATCCAAAGGAAACTCATGGGGTGATTTTGGGATGGATCCGGGGCTGAGGAGGCCTTTGGGAAGTTTGGGAATTTTAGGAATTCTGGGGTGGTGGAATTCCAGAATCACGGGATCATGGAATTCATGGAATTCATTGAGTTCTGGAATCATGGAATTATTGAATTCAGGGATCATGGATTTATGGGATTGTTGAATTATGGAATTCCAGGATCATGGAATTTCTGGAATCATGGGATTACGGAATTTATGGAATTGTGGAATTCCAGATTAATGGAATTCTGCGATCCTGGAATTCTGGGATCATCAAATTTTGGGATCATGGAATTTATGGAATTCTGGAAACATGGAATTACTGAATTTTGGGATCGTGGAATTACAGAATTATTGAATTCTGGGATCTTGGATTTGTGGGATTGTGGAATTCTTGAATCCCAGAATCATGGAATTATGGAATTCTGGAGTTAAAGGATTGTGGAATTCATAAAATCATGGAATTCTGGGATCATGGAATTCCAGAATCACAAAATTATAGAATTACGGAATCCTGGGATCATGGAATTTATGGAATTCATGGAATTGCAGGATCAAGAAATTATTCAATTCTTGGACCACAGAATTCCAGAGTTACGGAATTGTGGAATTCCAGGATCATCGAATTTTGGGACCATGGAATTTATAGAATCCGGGAATTCTGGGATAATGGAATTTTTGGGATAATGGATTTATGGAATTGTGGAGTTATGGGATCGTGGAATTTATGGGATCATGGAATTCTGGAATTCCCGAGTTATGGAATTCGGGGATAATCAATTCCTGGAATCATGGAACTACAGAATTTCGGGAATTATGGAATTCCTGGAGTCATGGAATTCCAGATCTGTGGAATTCTGGGATTGTGGAATTCTTGAATTCTTGGATCACAGAATCACAGGATCGTGGAATTCTGGGCTCATCAAATTTTGGGATCATGGAGTTACAGAATCCTGGATTTTATGGGATCACAGAATTTATGGATCACGGAATTCTTGGATCATGGATTTCTCAGATTGTGGAATTCTGGAATCATGGAATTATTTAATGATGGTATCAGGGAATTCTGGAATTGTGGATTCACGGAATTCTGGGACAACTGAATTTATGGAATCATGGAATTCTGAGATCATGGAATTACTTAATGATGGAATCAGGGAATTATGGAATTCCAGGATTATGGAATTCTGGGATCCCAGAATTTTAGGAAGATGGAATCACGGATTTATCGGATCATGGAATGATGGAATTGTAAAATTCCAGAATCATGGAATCATGGAATTATTTAATTGTGGAATTCTTTAGTGATGAAATCATGGAATTATGGAATTTCAAAATCGTAGAATTCCAAAATTCATGGCATTATGAGATCACGGAATTCCCAAACCATGGAATTCTGGGATCACAGAATTCCAGAATCAGGGAATCAGAGAATTGTGGAATTCCAGGCTGGAATGTCCAGATCCCTCTGCCTTTTCCCATCCCTTTTTCCCGGGAATTTTCCCGGGAATTCCGACATTTTTTCGGGAAGCGATTCCAGCCCAGAACGAGAGGAAAAGGCGGAAAGAGAGAAAATTCCAAAGCCAATCCCAAATTTCCCTACCTTGGTCTCTACTTTTATTCCCAGAACCTGAACAGGCGGAAAAAACAAAATTTCCATCAGGAAAATCCCAAATCCCAGCGGGAAGGAACAAAATTCCAGCGGGAAAAACCAAAATTCCATTGGGAAAAGTGGAATCCAACCAGGAAAAAAATGGAATTTCATTGGAAAAAAACTAAAATCTCAGAAGAAAAAAAATGAAATTCCAGTGGGAAAATTCCACTAAAAAAGAAAATCCCAAATCCCATCAGGAAAAAAAAAGAAATTCCAGTGGGAAAAATATCAAAATTCCACTGGCAAAACCCAACCCCAAAACTTCCAAAACCCTTGGAATGATCCCCTTGGGAAAACCTCCCAACAAATCCCAGAAAATTCTTGGAAAATTCCTGGAAAATTGCTGTAAAATTCACAGAAAATTCCCAGAAAAATCCCAGAAAATTCCTTGAAAATTCTTGGAAAATTTCTAGAAAATGCCCAGAAAACTCCTGGACAATTCCTAGAAAATTCTTGGAAAATTCTCAGAAAATTCCTGGCATATTCCTATAAAATTCCTGGAAAATTCCTATAAAATTCCTGTAAAATTCCCAGAAAATTCCTGAAAAATTCCTGGAAAATTCCCAGAAAATTCCTGCAAAAAATCCCAGAAAATTCTTGGAAAATTCCCAGAAAATTTCTGAAAAATTCCTGGAAAATTCCTGGAAAATTCCCAGAAAATTCCTGGAAAAAATCCCAGAAAATTGTCGGAAAATTCCTAGAAAATTCTCAGAAAATCCTGGAAAATTCCCAGAAAATTCCTGAAAAATTCCCGGAAAATTCCCAGAAAATTTGTGAAAAAAATCCTGGAAAATTCCTGGAAATTTCCTGGAAAAATCCCAGAAAATTCCGGAAAATTCCTAGAAAATTCTCAGAAAATCCTGGAAAATTCCTGGAAAATGCTCAGAAAATCCTGGAAAATTCCCAGAAAATTCCTGAAAATTCTCAGAAAATCCTGGAAAATTCCTGGAAAATTCCTGGAAAATTCCTGGAAAATTCTCAGAAAATCCCGGAAAATTCCCAGAAAATTCCTGAAAATTCTTGAAAATTCCCAGAAAATTTGTGAAAAAAATCCTGGAAAATTCCTGGAAATTTCCTGGAAAAATCCCAGAAAATTCCTACAAAATTGTCAGAAAATCCTGGAAAATTCCCAGAAAATTCCTAGAAAATCCTGGAAAATTCCTAGAAAAATCCCAGAAAATTCCCGGAAAATTCCTAGAAAATTCTCAGAAAATCCTGGAAAATTCCTGGAAAATTCCCGAAAATTCTCAGAAAATCCTGGAAAATTCCCAGAAAATTCCTGAAAAATTCTTGGAAAATTCCCAGAAAATTCCTGGGAAAAATCCCAGAAAATTCCCAGAAAATTCCCAGAAAATTCCTAGAAAATTCTCAGAAAATCCTAGAAAAATCCCATAAAATTCCCGGAAAATTCTGGAAAATTCCCAGAAAATTCCTAGAAAATTCTCAGAAAATCCTGGAAAATTCCTGGAAAACTCCTGGAAAATTCTCAGAAAATCCTGGAAAATTCTCAGAAAATCCTGGAAAATTCCCAGAAAATTCCTGAGAAATCTTCGGAAAATTCTCAGAAAATTCTTGAAAAATTCCCGGAAAATCCCCAGAAATTTCCTGAAAAAAATCCTGGAAAATTCCTAGAAAATTCTTGGAAAATTCTCAGAAAATTCCTGGGATATTCCTATAAAATTCCCAGAAAATTCCTGAAAAATTCCTGGAAAATTCCCAGAAAATTCCTGAAAAATTCTTGGAAAATTCCCAGAAAATTTCTGAAAAATTCCTAGAAAATTGTCAGAAAATCCCTGAAGATTCCTGGAAAATTCCTGAAAAATTCCCGGAAATTCCCGAAAAATTCCCGGAAAATTCCCGGAAGATTCCGGGAGCATTCCGGCGCTCACCTTGGTGTGGCCGTGCTGCAGGAGGATGTTGAGGATGTGCGACTCCAGGCGGGATCGCAGCAGCTGCGGCGGCGCCGCCTCGGCCACGCGGCCGTAGCAGAGCACGAGGCCGCTCCGCACCTTCTCCAGCTCCCCCTCGCTCCGCTCCTGCCCAAAACATTCCCAAAAAATACTCGGAAAAGTCCTGGGAAATCCTCGGAAAAGTCCTGGACCTCCGAAAATTCCCGGAAAGTTTCCAGAAAATTCCCGGAAAATTTCCGGCAAAATTCCCAGGAAAAAAAAATAATTCCTGAATTATTCCCAGAAAATTTTCAGCATTTTTCCCCAAAATTTCTGGCAAAATTTAAAGGAAATTACCCAGAAAATTCCTGAAAAATTCTCGGAAGATTCCTGAAAAATTCTCGGAAAATTTCCAGAAAATTTCCAGAAATTTTCCAGAAAATTCCCAGGAGAAAAAAAAAAATTTTCCTGAATTATTCCCAGAAAATTTTCAGAATTTTTCCCAAAAATTTCCGGCAAATGTAAAGAAAATTCCCCAGAAAATTACTGAAAAATTCTCGGAAAATTCCCGGAAAATTCCCAGAAAATTCCCAGAAAATTCCCAGAAAATTCCCAAAAAAAAAAATCCTGAATTATTCCCAGAAAATTTTCAGAATTTTTCCCAAAAATTTCCAGCAAAATTTAAAGAAAATTCCCAGGAAAAAAAAAAATCCTGAATTATTCCCAGAAAATTTTCAGAATTTTTCCCAAAATTTTCCGGCAAAATTTAAAGAAAATTCCCCAGAAAATTCCTGAAAAATCCTCAGAAAATTCCCGGAAAATTCCCAAGAAATTCCCAGAAAATTCTCAGGAAAAAAAAAAAAATCCTGAACTATTCCCAGAAAATTTTCAGAATTTTTCCCGAAAATTTCCGGCAAAATTTAAAGAAAATTCCCAGGAAAAAAAAAAAATCCTGAATTATTCCCAGAAAATTTTCAGCATTTTTCCCAAAAATTTCCGGCAAATGTAAAGAAAATTCCCCAGAAAATTACTGAAAAATTCTCAGAAAATTCCCGGAAAATTCCCGGAAAATTCCCAGGGGAAAAAAAAAAAACACCTGAATTATTCATAGAAAATTTTCAGAATTTTCCCCAAAAATTTAAAGAAAATTCCCCAGAAAATTCCTGAAAAATTCCCGGAAAATTTCCGGCAAAATTCCCAGGGGGAAAAAAAAAATAATTCCTGAATTAGTCCCAGAAAATTTTCAGAATTTTTCCCAAAAATTTCTGGCAAAATTTAAAGAAAATTCCCAGGAAAAAAAAAATAATTCCTGAATTATTCCCAGAAAATTTTCAGAATTTTTCCCAAAAATTTCCGGCAAAATTTAAAGAAAATTCCCCAGAAAATTCCTGAAAAATTCTCGGAAAAAAATTCCCGGAAAATTCCCGGAAAATTTCCAAGAAATTCCCAGAAAATTCTCAGAAAAAAAAAAAATCCTGAATTATTCCCAGAAAATTTTCAGAATTTTTCCGAAAATTTCGGCAAAATTTAAAAGAAAATTCCAGGAAAAAAAAATCCTGAATTATTCCCAGAAAATTTTCAGAATTTTTCCCAAAAATTTCCGGCAAATGTAAAGAAAATTCCCCAGAAAATTACTGAAAAATTCTCAGAAAATTCCCGGAAAATTCCCGGAAAATTCCCAGGGGAAAAAAAAAAAAATCCTGAATTATTCATAGAAAATTTTCAGAATTTTCCCCAAAAATTTAAAGAAAATTCCCCAGAAAATTACTGAAAAATTCTGGAAAATTTCAGAAAATTCCGGAAAATTTCCGCAAAATTCCCAGGAAAAAAAAAAATCCTGAATTATTCCCAGAAAATTTTCAGAATTTTTCCCAAAAATTTCCAGCAAAATTTAAAGAAAATTCCCCAGAAAATTCCTGAAAAATTCTCGGAAAATTCACAGAAAATTCCCGGAACATTTCCAAAAAATTCCCAGAAAATTCCGCCCCCCCAGAAAAAATTCCTGAATCATTCCCAGAAAATTTTCAGAATTTTTCCAAAAAAATTCCCGGGAATTCCCCCATTCCCATTTTTCCCATTCCCATTTTCCCCCTTATTCCCATTTTTCCCATTTTTCCCGTTTACCCCACTCCCATTTTCCCATTCCCAATTTCCCAATCCCAATTTCCAAATTCTCATTATTCCCATTATTCCAATTTCCCATTCCCAATTTCTCAATCCCATTTTTCCATTCCCGTTTTTCCCAATCCCATTTTCCATTTCCATTTTCCCTCTCCCAATTTCCCATTCCCAATTTCCCAATTCCAAATTTCCCATTCCCATTTTTCCCAATCCCATTTTCCCCATTGCCATTATTCCCATTATTCCCATTATTCCCATTTATCCCATTTATCCCATTTATCCCATTATTCCCATTATTCCCATTATTCCCATTATTCCCATTATTCCCATTATTCCAATTTTATTATTCCCATTATTCCCATTTTTCCAATTTTCCCATTCCCAATTTCCCATTTTCCCTTTCCACTTTCCCTTTCCAAATTTCCCATTGCCAATCCCATTTTTCCCATTCCCGTTATTCCCATCCCCATTATTCCCATTATTCCCATTATTCCCATTTTTCCAATTTTCCCATTCCCAATTTCCCATTTTCCCTTTCCAAATCTCCCATTCCCAATCCCATTTATCCCATTCCCATTTTTCCCATTCCCATTATTCCCATTATTCCCACTCCCAATTTCCCATTCCCATTTTTCCCAATCCCATTTTCCCCATTCCCATTATTCCCATTTATCCCATTTTCCCCATTTTCCCCACTCCCATTATTTCCATTATTCCCATTATTCCAATTTTCCCCATTCCCATATTTCCCATTCCCAATTTCCCATTTTCCCTTTCCAATTTCCCTTTCCAAATTTCCCATTCCCAATCCCATTTTTCCCATTCCCATTATTCCCATTATTCCCATTATTCCCATTATTCCCATTTTCCCCATTTTCCCCCATTCCCATATTTCCCACTCCCAATTTTCCCATTCCCAATTTCCCATTTTCCCTTTCCAAATTTCCCTTTCCAAATTTCCCATTCCCAATCCCATTTTCCCCATTCCCATTATTCCCATTTCCTCCTTTCCCATTTTTCCCATTCCCAATTTTCCATTCCCATTTTTCCCATTCCCATTCTTCCCATTTTCTCCATTATTCCCATTCCCATTTTTCCCATTCCCAATTTCCCTCTCCAATTTCCCATTCCAAATTTCCCAATCCCATTTTCCCCATTCCCATTATTCCCATTATTCCCAATATTCCCATTATTCCCCATTCCCACTTTTCCCATCCCCATTCCCAGAAATTCTCTGGAATTCCCACCTTGAAGATGCTGAACAACCCCTGGGATTTCTTGAAGACGTCGGATTTCACAAATTCCTCCAACTTTTCCAAAGTCTCTTCCAGATGATCCCGGGCACAAATCCCAAAGCAGGAAGCGAGACCCTGCCGGAATTCCGGGAATAAAACCCCGCTCAGGAATTCCCAAAGTTTTCCCCATTTTCATTCCCAGAATTCCAAGGGAACTCCAACCCAGCTGGAATTCCAGGAATTCCGTGATTTTGGGATGCAATTCCTGCCTGGGAAGGAATTCCCAGGGAATTTTGGCCACTCCATCCCTGGAATTCCATGAATTCCACAAAATTCCAGGATTTTAGTTGGGATTCCCCAGAATTCCATGATTTTAGCCAAGAATCCCACAGAATTCCAGAACTTCAGTTGGATTCCTCAGAATTCCAGAATTTTAACAGGGCTCCCATGGAATTCCATTCTTTTAAAGGGATTCCTTGGAATTCCAAGATTCCAGTCCCAGGTTCCACAGAATTCCAGGATTTTAGTCAGGATTTCCACAGAATTCCTTGATTTCAGTCGTGATCCCACAAAATTCCATTTTTTTTTAGTTGGGACTCCCCAGAATTCCATGATTTTAGCCAGGAATCCCAGGGAATTCCAGAATTTTGGAGGGATTCCATGGAATTCTGTTATTTTCATGATATTCATAATCTCACAGAATTCCAAGATTTTAGAGGGATTAATTGGAATTCCAGGATTTTAGTTGGGATCTCCCAGAATTCCATGATTTTAGCCAGGAACCCCAAGAAATTCCAGGATTTTAGCAGAGATTCCATGGAATTCAAGGATTTTAGAAAAGGCTCCTTGGAATTCCATGATTTTTAACAGGGATTTCTTGGAATTCCAAAATTTTAGTTGGGATTCCTTGGAATTCCATGATTTTAGTCAGAACCTGACAGAATTCCATGGTTTTAGTTGGGATTTCCCAGAATTCCACGATTTTAGCCAGGAATCCCCAAGAAATTCCAGGATTTTGGTTGGGATGCCCATGGAATTCCAAGATTTTAGGCCAAATTCCCAGAGAATTCCACACTTTTCACTCCCATCCCTGCTGAAATCCTGGAATTCTGTGGGATCTGACTAAAATCCTGGAATCCCAACTAAAACTCTGGAATTTCTTGGGATCCCAACTAAAAACCCTGGAATTCCAATGAATCCTTCTAAAATAACAGAATTCCATGGAATGCCTCTAAAATCTTGGAATTTGTTGGGATTCCAAGTAAAATCATGGAATTCTGGGGAATCCCAACTAAAATCCTGGAATTCTGTCCGATGCTGACTAAAATCCAGGAATTCCAAGTAAAATCCTGGAATTCCAAGAAATCCCCATAAAATCCTGGAATTCCAAGAAATCCCCATAAAATCCCGGAATTCCAAGAAATCCCAACTAAAATCCTGGAATTCCAAGAAATCCCAACTAAAATCCCAGAATTTCAAGAAATCCCCATAAAATCCTGGAATTCCAAGAAATCCCAACTAAAATCCCAGAATTCCATGGGAACCCAACTAAAATCCTGGAATTCCATGGGAACCCAACTGAAATCCTGGAATTCCAAGGAATCCCAACTAAAATCCTGGAATTCCAAGAAATCCCAACTAAAATCCTGGAATTCCAAGGAATCCCAACTAAAATCCTGGAATTCCAAGAAATCCCCTAAAATCCCAGAATTTCAAGAAATCCCCATAAAATCTGGAATTCAAGAAATCCCCATAAAAATCCTGGAATTCCAGGAACCCAACTAAAAAAATCCTGGAAATCCCCCTAAAATCCCAGAATTTCAAGAAATCCCCATAAAATCCTGGAATTCCAAGAAATCCCAACTAAAATCCTGGAATTCCAAGAAATCCCAAGTAAAATCCTGGAATTCCACGGGAACCCAACTAAAATCCTGGAATTCAAGAATTCCCCTAAAATCCCAGAATTTCAAGAAATCCCCATAAAATCCTGGAATTCCAAGAAATCCCAACTAAAATCCTGGAATTCCAAGAAATCCCAAGTAAAATCCTGGAATTCCATGGGAACCCAACTAAAATCCTGGAATTCCATGGGAACCCAATTAAAATCCTGGAATTCCAAGAAATCCCAACTAAAATCCTGGACTTCCAAGAAATCCCAACTGAAATCCTGGAATTCCAAGAAATCCCAACTAAAATCCTGGAATTCCATGGGAACCCAACTAAAATCCTGGATTTCCATGGGAACCCAATTAAAATCCTGGAATTCCAAGAAATCCCAACTAAAATCCTGGAATTCCATGGGAACCCAACTAAAATCCTGGAATTCCAAGAAATCCCAACTGAAATCCTGGAATTCCAAGAAATCCCAACTAAAATCCTGGAATTCCAAGAAATCCCAACTAAAATCCTGGAATTCCAAGAAATCCCAACTAAAATCCTGGAATTCCAAGAAATCCCAAGTAAAATCCCGGAATTCCATGGGAACCCAACTAAAATCCTGGAATTCCATGGGAACCCAACTGAAATCCTGGAATTCCAAGGAATCCCAACTAAAATCCTGGAATTCCAAGAAATCCCAACTAAAATCCTGGAATTCCAAGGAATCCCAACTAAAATCCTGGAATTCCAAGAAATCCCCCTAAAATCCCAGAATTTCAAGAAATCCCCATAAAATCCTGGAATTCCAAGAAATCCCCATAAAATCCTGGAATTCCACGGGAACCCAACTAAAATCCTGGAATTCCAAGAAATCCCCCTAAAATCCCAGAATTTCAAGAAATCCCCATAAAATCCTGGAATTCCAAGAAATCCCAACTAAAATCCTGGAATTCCAAGAAATCCCAAGTAAAATCCTGGAATTCCACGGGAACCCAACTAAAATCCTGGAATTCCAAGAAATTCCCCTAAAATCCCAGAATTTCAAGAAATCCCCATAAAATCCTGGAATTCCAAGAAATCCCAACTAAAATCCTGGAATTCCAAGAAATCCCAAGTAAAATCCTGGAATTCCATGGGAACCCAACTAAAATCCTGGACTTCCAAGAAATCCCAACTGAAATCCTGGAATTCCAAGAAATCCCAACTAAAATCCTGGAATTCCATGGGAACCCAACTAAAATCCTGGATTTCCATGGGAACCCAATTAAAATCCTGGAATTCCAAGAAATCCCAACTAAAATCCTGGAATTCCATGGGAACCCAACTAAAATCCTGGAATTCCAAGAAATCCCAACTGAAATCCTGGAATTCCAAGAAATCCCAACTAAAATCCTGGAATTCCAAGAAATCCCAACTAAAATCCTGGAATTCCAAGAAATCCCAACTAAAATCCTGGAATTCCAAGAAATCCCAAGTAAAATCCTGGAATTCCATGGGAACCCAACTAAAATCCTGGACTTCCAAGAAATCCCAACTGAAATCCTGGAATTCCAAGAAATCCCAACTAAAATCCTGGAATTCCATGGGAACCCAACTAAAATCCTGGATTTCCATGGGAACCCAATTAAAATCCTGGAATTCCAAGAAATCCCAACTAAAATCCTGGAATTCCATGGGAACCCAACTAAAATCCTGGAATTCCAAGAAATCCCAACTGAAATCCTGGAATTCCAAGAAATCCCAACTAAAATCCTGGAATTCCAAGAAATCCCAACTAAAATCCTGGACTTCCACGGGAACCCAACTAAAATCCTGGAATTCCAAGGAAACCCAACTAAAATCCTGGAATTCCAAGAAATCCCCATAAAATCCCAGAATTCCAAGAAATCCCAACTAAAATCCTGGAATTCCAAGAAATCCCAACTAAAATCCTGGAATTCCATGGGAACCCAACTAAAATCCTGGAATTCCAAGAAATCCCAACTGAAATCCTGGAATTCCAAGAAATCCCAACTAAAATCCCAGAATTCCAAGAAATCCCAACTAAAATCCCAGAATTCCAAGGAATCCCAACTTAAATTCTGGAATTCCAAGGAATCCCAACTAAAATCCTGGAATTCCATGGGAACCCAACTGAAATCCTGGAATTCCAAGAAATCCCAACTGAAATCCTGGAATTCCAAGAATTCCCAACTAAAATCCCAGAATTCCATGGGAACCCAACTAAAATCCTGGAATTCCAAGAAATCCCTCTAAAATCCTGGAATTCCAAGAAATCCCAACTAAAATCCTGGAATTCCAAGAAATCCCAACTAAAATCCTGGAATTCCATGGGAACCCAACTAAAATCCTGGAATTCCAAGAAATCCCAACTGAAATCCTGGAATTCCAAGAAATCCCAACTAAAATCCCAGAATTCCAAGAAATCCCAACTAAAATCCCAGAATTCCAAGGAATCCCAACAAATTCTGGAATTCCAAGGAATCCCAACTAAAATCCCGGAATTCCAAGGAATCCCAACTTAAATTCTGGAATTCCAAGAAATCTCAACTAAAATCCTGGAATTCCAAGAAATCCCAACTAAAATCCTGGAATTCCATGGGAACCCAACTAAAATCCTGGATTTCCATGGGAACCCAACTAAAATCCCAGAATTCCAAGGAATCCCAACTAAAATCCTGGAATTCCAAGAAATCCCAACTGAAATCCTGGAATTCCAAGGAAACCCAACTAAAATCCTGGAATTCCACGGGAACCCAACTAAAATCCTGGAATTCCATGGGAACCCAACTAAAATCCTGGAATTCCAAGAAATCCCAACTAAAATCCTGGAATTCCAAGAAATCCCAACTAAAATCCTGGAATTCCAAGAAATCCCAACTAAAATCCTGGAATTCCAAGAAATCCCTCTAAAATCCTGGAATTCCATAGAATCCCCATCAAAACCCCTGGAATTCCAAGGGAGCCCAACCCCCCACATTCCCAAACATTCCAAACCCCGCCGGGACCAGCGACTCCGCCCCTTTCCCGGGAAGAAAAATTCCCAAAAAAAAAATTTTTCCTTGGGATTTCTCCCCAAATCCTGGGGATTTTCCATGGATTCCTCACCTCCCGCTCCGCCTCCTCCTGGTACCGGGCGTTTTCCAGGAGTTCCTGGAGCTGCTTCCGGAGCAGCTCCTTGCTGGGACACAGCCCCAGCGCCGTCCCCAGGCATTTGTACAGGAAATCCTGGGAAAAAACAAACAAACAAAATTCCCTGCTTTTCCCATTTTTCCCAATTTTCCCCATTCCCATTACCATTTTTCCCATTTTTCCCCAATTTTCCCATTTTTTCCATTGTTTTCATTCCCATTTTCCACTTTCCCAATCAAATTTCTCATTCCCATTTTTTCCCACTCCCATTTTTCCCATTCCCATTATTCCCATTTTTCCCATTCCCATTTTCCCCATTATTCCCATTATTCCCATTATTCCCATTTTTCCCATTTTCCCAATTTCCCATTTTCCCCATTTCAATTCCCATTTTTCCCACTACCATTTTTCCCATTCCCAATTTCCCATTATTTCCATTATTCCCATTGCCATTTTTCCCATTCCCTATTTCCCATTCTCCCCATTATTCCCATTCCCATTATTCCCACTCCCAATTTTCCCATTTTCCCCATTATTTCCATTCCCATTTTCCACTTTCCCAACCCCAATTTCCCATTCCCATTTTTTCCCATTCCCATTTTCCCCATTATTCCCATTATTCCCATTTTTCCCATTCCCAATTTCCCATTTTCCCCATTTCCATTCCCATTTTTCCCACTACCATTTTTCCCATTCCCAATTTCCCCTTTCCCAGTTTCCCAATCCCATTTTCCCATTTTTCCATTATTTCCATTTCCCATTTTCCACTTCCCCAATTTCCCAATACAAATTTCCCATTCCCATTTTCCCCATGATTCCCATGATTCCCATTTTCCCATTCCCATTTTTCCCATTATTTCCATTCCCATTTTCCACTTTCCCAATCCCATTTTCCCATTCCCATTATTCCCATTTTTCCCATTCCCAATTTCCCATTTTCCCCCTTCCCTTTCCCATTATTCCCATTCCCATTTTTCCCATTCCCAATTTCCCATTATTCCCATTATTCCCATTATTCCCATTCCCAATTTCCCATTCTCCCCATTCTTCCCATTCCCATTATTCCAACTCCCATTTTTCCCATTTTCCCCATTATTCTCATTTTTTCCCATTCCCATTATTCCCATTTTTCCCATTCCCAATTTCCCATTTTCCCCATTCCCTTTCCCATTTTTCCCATTATTCCCATTTTTCCCATTATTTCCATTCCCATTTTCCACTTTCCCCATTTTCCCCATTCCCAATTTCCCATTTTCCCCATTATTTCCATTCCCGTTTCCCCCATTCCCATTATTCCCATTATTCCCATTATTCCCACTCCCACTTTTCCCACCCCCATTCCCAGAAATCTCTCAGGAATTCCCACCTTGAAGATGCTGAACAACCCCTGGGATTTCAACTTTTCCAAAGGGGAATAAAAAACCCCTGGAAAAAATTCCCGGATTTTCCCAACCCTCACCTTTTCCCGGGATCCGTCGGAGGCGCGGAGCTGCCGGAAAATCTCCGACACCAAAAGGCAAATCCAGGATTTATCCGGGATGGACGTCAGGGATTCCCGGAGAAACTGGGACAAGGAACGGGAAGGAGGAATTCCGGGAATTCCAGCCGGGAATTCCCAAACTTCGGATCTCCACGGAAAAGCGTCGGGACTTCGGAATGTTGGGTGTCCCATGGGAATTCCCATGGAAAGACCCTTTGGAATTCTGGGTTTCCATGCCAAATCCCTTTGGAATTCTGGTTTCACATCCCAAAATTCCATGAAATGTTTCAGACCCTTTGGAATTCTGATTTCCCACCCCAAATCCCTTGGGAATTCTGGTTACCATCCCAAAATTCCTTTTGAATGCTTCTGACCCTTCGGAATTCTGGTTTCCTAACCTGGATCTCTTTGGAATTCTGGTTTTCCATCCCAAAATTCCATGAAATGCTTCAGAGCCTTGGGAATTCTGGTTTCCCACCATGATTCCCTTTGGAATTCCGATTTTCCATCCCAAAATGCCCTTGGAATTCTGGTTTCCCATCCCAAATTTTCCATGGAATTCTGCTCACTCTTTGGAATTCTGGTATCCCATCCCAAATCCCTTTGGAATTCAGGTTTCCAATCCCAAAATCCCTTTGGAATTCCAAACAGTCAGTAGCATCCCATGGAAAATTTGGGATGGGAAACCAGAATTCCAAAGGGATTTTGGAATGAAAAATTCCTCTGGAATTCTGGTTTTCCATCCTGAAATCCCTATGGAATTCTGGTTTTCCATCCTGAAATCCCTATGGAATTCTGGTTTCCCATCCCAAATCCCTCTGGAATTCTGATTTTCCATCCCAAATTCCCAGGGAACACAGCCTGGCCCCTTTTCCCTGGGAATCCCAATCCTGGATTTCCCCGGGAAATCCCCGGATTTTCCATGGGAAAATCTCCCGGGATTTGATTTTCCCGCCCCTTTCCCAATCCAGGATTCCTTTTCCAGACCCAAAATCCTGGGAAAACTTTTCCCAGGGATCCACACCTGGAGCAGCTTCTCCTCCCATTCCTGCTGGCACAGGGAATTCTCGGTGTTCTCTGGAAAAAAAAAAAATCGGAATTCTGGGAATGCTGGGCAGGGGGGAGGGTGGATTGGGAGAATTCCTGATTATCCCATGGATCTCATGGATCCCACTCCATCCATCCCATGGATCCCGTTATCCCATCAATCCCATGATCCTGTCCCATCCCATTATCCCAGTATTCCATAATCCCATTATCCAATTTTCCCATGGATCTCATTTCATAAATCCCATAATTCTATAATCCCATAAATCCCATAATCTCATTATCCTATAAATCCCATCCCATTATCCCATAATCCCCATGGATCCCATCCCATCTCAATATCCCATTATCCCATACATCCCATAAATTTCATATCCCATAAATCCCATAAATCCCACAAATCCCACAAATCCCATTATTTCCTAAATCCCACTATCCCACAAATTCCACAAATCCCAGTATCCCACAAATCCCATAAATCCAATTATCCCACAAATCCCATAAATCCAATTATCCCATAAATCTCATAAATCCCATTATCCCATAAATCCCATGAATCCCATTATCCCATAAATCCCATTATCCCACAAATTCCACAAATCCCATCAATCCCATAATCCTGTTCCATCCCATTATCCCATGGATTTCATCCCATCCATCCCATTATCCCATAGATCCCATGAATCCCATCCCATTATCCCGTAATTCCCATCCCATTATTCCATGGATCTGATTATTCCATCCCATCATCCCACAAATCCCATAAATCCCATCCCATTCCACCCCATCCCCCCATAAATCCCATTATCCCATCAATCCCATTATCCCACAAATCCCATTATCCCACAAATCCCACAAATCCCATAAATCCCACAAATCCCACAAATCCCATAAATCCCGGTATCCCATAAATCCCACAAATCCCATAAATCCCACAAACCCCATTATCCCACAAATCCCACAAATCCCATAAATCCCATAAATCCCAGCATCCCATAAATCCCACAAATCCCATTATCTCATAAATCCCATTATCCCACAAATCCCAGTATCCCATAAATCCCATTATCCCATAAATCCTATGGATCCCATTATCCCATTATCGCATCCCATAAATCCCATAAATCCCATAAATCCCATCCCATTCCACCCCATCCCCCATAAATCCCATTATCCCATCAATCCCACTATCTCATAAATCCCATTATCCCATAAATCTCATAATCGCATTATCCCACAAATCCCAGCATCCCATAAATCCCACAAATCCCATAAATCCCAGTGTCCCATAAATCCCATTATCCCATATCCCATTATCCCACAAATCTCGTAATCACATTATCCCATAAATCCCATTATCCCACAAATCCCACAAATCCCACGAATCCCATAAATCCCATAAATCCCATAAATCCCATAAATCTCATAATCCCATTATCCCATAAATCCCAGTATCCCACAAATCCCACAAATCCCACAAATCCCATAAATCCCACAAACTCCATAAATCCCATAAATCCCATTATCTCATAAATCCCATTATCCCACAAATCCCAGCATCCCATAAATCCCACAAATCCCACAAATCCCACAAATCCCAGCATCCCATAAATCCCACAAATCCCACAAATCCCACAAATCCCAGCATCCCATAAATCCCACAAATCCCATAAATCCCACAAATCCCATTATCTCATAAATCCCATTATCCCACAAATCCCAGTATCCCATAAATCCCATAAATCCCATAAATCCCATAAATCCCATTATCCTATAATGCCATAAATCCCATAAATACAATAAATCCCATAATCCCATAAATCCCATTATCCCATAAATCCCATAATCCCCCATCCCATAATCCCATAAATCCCATAAATCTCATTATCCCATTATTCCATAAATCCCATAATCCCCCATCCCATAATCTCATAAATTGTATAAATCCCATCCCATTATCCCATAAATCCTATAAATCTCATATCCCACAAATCCCATAAATCCCATAAATCCCCTTATCCCACAAATCCCATAAATCCCATAAATCCCATAAATCCCATTATCCCATAAATCCCATAAATCCCATAAATCCCACAAATCCCATAAATCCCATAAATCCCATAAATCCCATAAATCCCATTATCCCATAAATCCCATAAATCCCATAAATCCCACAAATCCCATAAATCCCATAAATCCCATAAATCCCATTATCCCATAAATCCCATAAATCCCATAAATCCCACAAATCCCATAAATCCCATAAATCCCACAAATCCCACAAATCCCATAAATCCCATAAATCCCATAAATCCCATTATCCCATAAATCCCATAAATCCCATAAATCCCATAAATCCCACAAATCCCACAAATCCCATAAATCCCATAAACAAAAAAAAAAAAAAAAAAAAAAAATCCGATTTTGAAGCTTCCCCAATCCCAAAAAAATCCGGAACGGGGTGCGGGAAAATCTGGGAATGAGAATTCGATTTTTTTTTTTTTTTTTCCCTTTGCCGACCTTCCAGCTGTTGCAGGAGCAGGGGGATGTTTTTATTCCAGATGTTTTCCAGCTGTGGGTGGATGGGCAGGGCCTGGAGCAGGCGCAGGGCGGCGACGCCGCGGCCGGGACACAGCAAGGGCTGGGAGGAAACGGCCTGGGGAAAATGGGGAAAAAATTGGGAAAGAAATGGGAAAAAACATCGGGAAAGGTGGGAAAAAATTGGGAAAAAATTGGAATAAATGGGAAAAAAGTGAGAGAAACAGGAAAAAATTGGGAAAAGGGGGAAAAATTGGGGAAAAGGGGAAAGAAGTGGGGAAAGGGGGAAAAAATTGGGAAAAAATTGGAATAAATGGGAAAACTTGGAAAAACAGGGAAAAATTGGGAAAAGAGGGAAAAAATTGGGAAAAAATTGGAATAAATGGGAAAAAAATTGGGAAAAAATTGGAATAAATGCGAAAAAGTGAGAGAAACAGGAAAAAATTGGGAAAAGGGGGAAAAATTGGGAAAAGGGGAAAAATTGGGAAAAAATTGGGAAAAGGGGGAAAAATCGGGAAAAGAGGGAAAAAATTGGGAAAAAAGAGAAAAATTGGGAAAAAATTGGGAAAAGGGGGAAAAATTGGGAAAAGGAGGAAAAATTGGAATAAACGGGAAAAAAATTGGGAAAAAATTGGGAAAAGGGGGAAAAATTGGGAAAAGAGGGAAAAAATTGGGAAAAGCAGGAAAAATCGGGAAAAGAGGGAAAAATTTGGAAAGAAAAATGGAATAAATGGGAAAAAAGTGGGAAAAAAGGGAAAAAATTGGGAAAAGGGGGAAAAAGTGGGAAAAGGGGGAAAAATTGAAAAAAATTGGAATAAATGGGAAAAAAATTGGGAAAAAATTGGAATAAATGGGAAAAATGAGAGAAACAGGAAAAAAATTGGAAAAGGGGGAAAAAATTGGGAAAAGGGGGAAAAATTGGGAAAAGCAGGAAAAATTGGGAAAAGGGGGAAAAAATTGGGAAAAAATTGGAATAAATGGGAAAAACTTGGGAAAAGGGAAAAATTGGGAAAAATTGGAAAATTGGGAAAATAGGGAAAAGTCGGAAAAAATTTGGAAAAGTGGGAAAATATGGGAAAACTTGAGAAAAAGTGGGAAAAGGGGGAAAAGGGGAAAAATTGGTAAAAAATGGAAAAAATGAAAAAAATTGGGAAAAGGGGGAAAAATTGGGAAAAATTGGAATAAATGGGAAAAAATTGGGAAAAATTGGAATAAATGGGAAAAAGTGAGAGAAACAGGAAAAAAATTGGGAAAAGGGGGAAAAATTGGGAAAAGAAAAAAATGAGGAAATGGAAAATTGGAAAAATGGAAAAAAGGGAAAAATGGGAAAAATGGAAAGAAAGGAAAAATGGAAAAATTGGAAAGAAAAATGAAGGAAAATTGGGAAAAATGGAAAAATGAGGAAAGGGAAGAAAAATTAGGGAAAAATGAGGAAAATGGAAAATTGGGAAAAATGGGAAAAATGGGAAAGGAAAAATTGGGAAATGGGAAAAATGGAAAATGGGGAAAAATGGAAAAATGGGAAAAGGGGAAAAATGGGAAAGAAAGGAAAAATTGGGAAAAATGGAAAAAATTGGAAAAATGGGAAAAATTGGGAGAAAAATTGGGAAAATGGGAAAAATGGAAAAATGGGGAAAAATTGGAAAAAGGAAAATAATGGAGAAATAGGAAAAAATGGGAAAAATTGGGAAAAATTGGAAAATGGAAAAATTGGGGAAAAATTGGGAGGAAAAATGAGAAATTTTGGGAAAAAATGGAAAAATGGGAAAAAAATTGGAAAATGGAAAAGGGAAAAATGGGAAAATGGGAAAAAATTGGAAAAAGGAAATAGGAAAATGGGAATGAAATGGGAAAAATTAGGGAGAAGGAAAAATGGAAAAAGAAAATGGGAAAAAGGAAAATGGGAAAAAATGGGAAAAATTAGGAAAATTGGAAGAAATAGGAAAATGGGAAAAATTGGAAAAATGGGAAAGAAATTGGAAAAATGGGAAAAATGGGAAAAAATGGAAAAATGGAAAATGGGAAAAATAGGAAAAGGGGGAAAAAATCGAAAAGCAGGAAAACTTGGGAAAAAACTTGAATAAATGGGAAAAAATTGGGAAAAGGGGGAAAAGTGGGGGAAAAAATGGGAAAATTGGGGGAAAATAGGGAAAAGTGGGAAAAATTGGGAAAATGGGGGAAAATATGGGAAAATTGAGAAAAGTGGGAAAAAGTGGGAAAAGGGGGGAAATCATAAAAAAAATGGAATAAATGGGAAAAATTGGGAAAAGTGGGAAAAATTGGGGAAAATTGAATAAATGGGAAAAATTGGGAAAATTGGAATAAATGGGAAAAAGTGAGAGAGAACGGAAAATTCGAAAAGGGGGAAAAATTGGGGAAAAATTGGAATAAACAGGAAAAAAGTGGAGAAACGGGAAAAGATTGGGAAAAAGGGGGAAAATTGGGAAAAAAATAGGAAAAGTCGGAAAAAATTGGGAAAATGGGAAAATATGGGAAAACTTGAGAAAAAGTGGGAAAAGAGGGAAAAAATTGGGAAAAAATTGGAATAAGTGGGAAAAAAGTGGAGAAATGGGAAAAAATTGGAAAAGGGGAAAAAATTGGGAAAAGGGGGAAAATTAGGAAAAGCAGGAAAAATTGGGAAAAGGGGGGAAAAAGTGGGAAAAGCAGGAAAAAATTGGGAAAAATTGGAAAAACGGGAAAAAGTGGGAGAAACGGGAAAACTTGGGAAAAGGGGGAAAAATTAAAAGGGGGAAAATCGGGAAAAGCAGGAAAAATTTGGGAAAAAACTTGAATAAATGGGAAAAAACTGGGAAAAGGGGGAAAAATTGGGAAAAATGGGAAAATTGGGGGAAAATAGGGAAAAGTCGGAAAAAATTTGGAAAAGTGGGAAAAATATGGGAACAATTGAGAAAAAGTGGGAAAAGTGGGAAAAGGAAAAAATTGAATAAATGGGAAAAAGTGGGAGAAATGGGAAAATTGAAAAGAGAAAAAAATTGGGAAAAGGGGGAAAATTGGGAAAAGCAGGAAAATTGGGAAAAGGGGGAAAAAGTGGGAAAAGCAGGAAAAATTGGGAAAAAATTGGAAAACAGGAAAAAGTGGGAGAAACGGGAAAACTTGGGAAACAGGGGAAAAAATTGGGAAAGATTGGGAAAAAATTGGGAAAAGCAGGAAAAATCGGGAAAAGCAGGAAAAATTTGGGAAAAAACTTGAATAAATGGGAAAAAATTGGGAAAAGGGGGAAAAAATTGGGAAAAGGGGGAAAAAAGTGGGAAAAGGGGGAAAAGTGGGAAAAGGGGGAAAAATTGGAAAAAAATTGGAATAAATGGGAAAAAAATTGGGAAAAAATTGGAATAAATGGGAAAAAAATTGGGAAAAAATTGGAATAAATGGGAAAAACTTGGGAAAAGGGGGAAAAATTGGGAAAAAATTTGAAAATTGGGGAAAATAGGAAAAGTCGAAAAAATTTGGAAAAGTGGGGAAAATATGGGAAAACTTGAGAAAAAGTGGGAAAAGTGGAAAAAATTGGGAAAAAATGGAATAAATGGGAAAAAATTGGAAAAGGGGAAAAAATTGGGAAAAGGGGGAAAATTGGGAAAAGCAGGAAAAATTGGGAAAAATTGGAAAAACAGGAAAAAAGTGGGAGAAACGGGAAAACTTGGGAAAAGAGGGAAAAATTGGGAAAGATTGGGAAAAAAATGGGAAAAGCAGGAAAAATCGGGAAAAGCAGGAAAAACTTGGGAAAAAACTTGAATAAATGGGAAAAAATTGGGAAAATGGGAAAAATATGGGAAAAATTGAGAAAAAGTGGGAAAAGTGGGAAAAAATTGGGAAAAAATTGGAATAAGTGGGAAAAAAGTGGAGAAATGGAAAAAATTGAAAAAGGAAAAAATTGGGAAAGGGGGGAAAATTGGGAAAAGCAGGAAAAATTGGGAAAAGGGGGAAAAAATGGGAAAAGCAGGAAAAATTGGGAAAAATTGGAAAAACAGGAAAAAAGTGGAGAAACGGAAAACTTGGGAAAAAGGGGGAAAAATTGGGAAAAAGATTGGGAAAAATTGGGAAAAGCAGGAAAAATCGGGAAAAAGCAGGAAAATTTGGGAAAAAACTTGAATAAACGGGAAAAAATTGGGAAAAGGGGGAAAAAATTGGGAAAAGGGGGAAAAGTGGGGAAAAATGGGAAAATTGGGGAAAATAGGGAAAAGTCGGAAAAAATTGGGAAAATGGGAAAAATATGGGAAAAATTGAGAAAAAGTGGGAAAAATTTGGGAAAAAACTTGAATAAATGGGAAAAAATTGGGAAAGATTGGGAAAAAATTGGGAAAAGCAGGAAAAATTTGGGAAAAAACTTGAATAAATGGGAAAAAATTGGGAAAAGGGGGAAAAAATGGGAAAAGGGGGGAAAGTGGGGAAAAATGGGAAAATTGGGAAAAGAGGGAAAAAATTGGGAAAAAACTTGAATAAATGGGAAAAAAATCGGAAAAGGGGGAAAATTGGGAATGTTGGGAAAATTGGGAAAGAGGGAAAATTTGCAAAAAAATTGGAATAAATTGGAAAAAATTGGGAAAGGGGGAAAATTGGGAAAGAGGGAAAAATTTGGTAAAAAATTGGAATAAATTGGAAAAAATTGGGAAAAGGGGGAAAAAATGGGAAAAGTGGGAAAACTGGGAAAAGGGGGAAAAGATTGGGAAAAGGGGGAAAAATTTGGTAAAAAGTTGAATAAATGGGAAAAATTTGGGAAAAGGGGGAAAAAATTGGGAAAAGGGGGAAAATTGGGAAAAAATTGAATAAATGGGAAAAAATTGGGAAAAGGGGGAAAACAATGGGAAAAGGTATAAAAATTGGGAAAAAATTCCCAAGCTTACCAAGAGGCGGGCGGTGAGGGCCTGAGCAGAAGGAAGATTCCTGAAAAAGAAAAAATGGGAAAAAAAATCAATTCCAGGGAAATTTCCAATCTTGAATTGGGATTTTTTTCAGGAATTTTTTTGGGAATTCTTTGGGAATTTTACAGGATTTTTTAAAAAACTTTTTGGGCATTTTTTGGGGAATTTTGGGGAATTTTTTGGGAATTTTTTGGGAATTTTTTGGGAATTTTTTGGGATTTTT